>JAJMFV010000379.1:0-11951 GCA_030568425.1 Ambrosiozyma llanquihuensis
TGTGGATGATGATCAGCAATCTAACAATGACAAGGATATAGTTGACTTGATCATGCAAAGATCATATCCTAATTTGAAACCAGCACAGAGAATACTAGTGTTGACGAATCCAAAGAGTGGACAGGGTAAATCCTTAAAATATTTCTACGATCAAGTCGAACCAATCTTGAAAAAGGCAAATACAAAATACGACGTGATCAAAACCAAATACAGCCGTCATGCAACTGAAATTGCACGCGAGTTGGATATCAACAACTACGACATCATAATGTGCGCATCTGGAGACGGTATACCACACGAGGTGATAAACGGATTGTACCAGCGTGAAGATCGTGCCGTTGCGTTTTCGAAATTGATCGTCACTCAGACACCATGTGGATCAGGAAATGCGATGGCATTGTCGTGTTTGGATACGTTGAATCCATCACAGGCAACTTTGAATATCTTGAAAGGGTCAGTCGTGAAGTGTGATTTGATGGCGCTTTGTATGAATGATCTGCCACCAAAATTATCGTTCTTGTCACAGACTTATGGTATCATAGCAGATGCAGATATTGGTACTGAGTGGATGAGATTCATCGGGCAATCAAGGTTTGAGTTGGGTGTGACTATGAAGGTTTTTAGTAGAGCCAAGTACCCTTGCTCCGTTGCATTTCAGTATATAACTAGATCCAAGGAAGAGTTGAGTGAGTTTTACAAAGAACATTTGGATAAGAAGGACGACATGGATGTGGGTTTAAGCGAGGATGATTTCAAGTTGAAATACGTTGAAACCATGTCATTCGATAAAAACTCAAGTGTTTCAAAACAAGAAGGTTGGGAATGGTTTGATCAGAAGATATGTGACAACTTGGGTATTTTTTACTCTGGTAAGATGCCATACATCTCAAAAGATACCAATTTTTTCCCAGCAGCACTGAGAAATGATGGATCTATTGATATTGTGGTTATGGATTCAAGAACAAATGTGATCACTACTGCTGATGCATTGTTGTCTTTAGATAAAGGTTTGCATATTTGGAAAGATGAGATTTTCCATTTCAAAGTTAAGGCATTCAAATTGGTTCCTTCTCCAGGTGATAAAACCTCATATATCTCAATCGATGGTGAAAATTTTCCATTTGAGCCATTCCAGGTTGAAGTTTTGCAAGGTATTATGAAGACCGTTATGAGTGCTGGTGAATATAAGGAAACTGGATTTCTTGATAAATTGTAGTGCGTGTGATAAATTATAGATATTCCTTATAGATGTATGAAATTAGTTTCGAAGTATATGATTTTAGCTACTTGAACAAAAGTAACCCAATACCGTAAGTTTCGAGGAGGGAAATAAAATTCAACACATAATGGTTTGAAAGGAAGGACTATCAAAAAAATTAAAATTAGTATGATTAAATGAATAATTGGTTAGTTATAAAACATGTACAGAAGAAAAGAAGAAAGGACAACAAAAGAAAAAAAACATACAATCAAAGAGTTGTGTAACATTTAAACGTCTCTGACATTCCCTCAACTCATTTCTTTTCTTTAGTGTCATCATCATCATCACTATCATCAACCAAAAAAGTACCATCTGAAATAGGTTCAGGCTGAATAGTCGACAATGGCTCCCACTTATCATTACCACTCGTTTTCTTCTCATCAGCTTTACCGGTATCTTTAGACTGGAATTTGCTATCTGAATCATCATCAAGTGCAGCAACTGCCAAATTCACTGGTTCTGAACTTGGAGATGTCTTCTTTTGAGTTGGGGTACCGTAAATATCCTCCTCCACTGTTCTTGCAGTCTCTGTGTTAACTGGTGGTGCTGTTGAATCAGTCAATGTTATACCTGAAACTTGTTGATGTAGGTCGCCGTTGTTATTCGATCTGCCTGCATTTGGGGTGTTTTCAAAAGCACTGAACAATTGGGTATGCTGTGATTGTTGCGATTGTCTTCTTGGTCTCTGTGGTCTTTGTGGTTGTTGCGGTTGTTGTTGGTATTGTTGCGGACTGGACTCATCGTTACCTGTCTCTTGCATCTTCTTAGCAATGTTACCTAACCAACCACCAAACTTATTTCTAACCTCTTCAACATTCTTAGAAATCGTCTCAACAAAATCCTCCTCCTTATCATTACCCTCATCTTCAACGGCAACGTTATGATACTGGTTATTCGAAATCCACTGGGATGGCTTCTTAGGAGGTCTTGGAAGTTTTTGAGCCTGAGTAGGGCCTGGAGCAGACTGATACTCTCTAGCCAATTTTCTAGCCAATGCTTCATCCGACTCTAATTGTTGTCTCTTTGAAACGGAATCTCTCGAAGGCAAGCTTGGTTTTGATGCGACCACTGGGATCTGCACATTTGACTCTGGGTCAGACAAGAACAACAACGCATTGAATGCCGGATCAAGTTCACCTTGTGATGCAATCAAGACCATCTTGATGTATTTGTCCTCGATTGTTGGAAACGCTTCTTGTAGTTCATTGATGAGTTTGGTCTGTGGAGAAACGGGTCTGGTTGGTTTTGGTGGAGGTTGTTCAAATGAAGTTGACTCTTCCAATTTTTGGGATTTCAAGTCAATTTCTTCTTTTTCTGACATTGTAAGTAGGTAATTTGAATGATAAAATTGAAGATGGGAGGTTGATATTTGATTTTGATTAGAGTGAGATAACGAATGAATAAGAAACGTATCTAATATCTGATGTAATGAGATTAGTCTGGTCTTAGGGAAAGTGCCGCGTAACCATGAGGGGGCAAAGCAGACACACGCGCCACACGAGCCACAGATGGATGCACGATACGAAAAGACATTCCGTTCCCTTTCTGAACAACGTACGGGTGGCTAATATAGGTTGCGTAGATTAGGTATATTTGATTAAAATTCAAAAGATGTGTAGTATTATGAAAGATAAGAAACAGGAAGTAAACCTGGAATTGTATATTTGTAAAGGGCAAAGATAGAAAGAATGGTGAATGATAACAGCAACACCAATGAAAAGAAAGGGGATATGGTTGGTAAATAAAACAAAGGATCAACTTTGATAGCACGGATGGATACAGTTGACATACAGCTAACGGAGCAAAAAAAGAAACAACGTAAAAGTTGTCATTGATACAAGCTAAATGTAAATCTTGTAGTAAATCATCGATTCCTTTTTCATAGATCACAGTGAAGGGGAAAGGGGAGGGAGGTAGGAGAGATGAGGTAGTAGCGATGGCAGTGGTGAGCAAGACACAATAGATTTAGATCAATCGGAAATAGCGAAGACGAAGCGAATAAATAAGGGGATATTAGTAGAGGGTGAAGGGATTCGAATTAATGATAATTAAGCAAATAAAGGGTAGCAAAATTGATGACCAGCACAATTTTATTTATATTTTTGTTGTTGTTGTAGAGAATAGGATGTTGAAGATGAGTGTAATTTTCTGTTCTGTTTCAAGGACTCATAATATCAAACTATGATTGTTTGAGTTTGGATGAATTGGAAGAGAAAGTAGTGGTAGAATTTGGATGAGGATCATTTGAAGAGATTGAAAATTGTTTGACCAAGACAGAGACATGATCACCGAGCAGTTTAAAAGAATCAATAGTCAATCTAATTAAGTAGACTATCAAGTCGCAAGCAACTAATGAGAAATAAGGGACTATTATCAATAGGCATATGGTAAAATTTGTGTAAATGATTGTATTTTTGATACCGTTTAGTATTCCAACCAACACCGAGTAGTCCATGTCTGCTAGCATTGTGTCAATGGATAAGCTGTCGAACAAGGCTTCAATCATTTTTTTGCAACGAAGGTATTAGTGATATGAGGTGATAATGGTGTAAAAGAAAGAAAAGATGACAAGATGGCAAGATGACAAGAAGACAAGATGAAACGGGAGATTGCTTGAAGAGAACACCACCACAACAAGCCTCTTAGTTTGAGTTTGAGTTTGAGTTTGAGTTTGAGTTTGAGCTACACTTGTGTGAGCTACAGAGGGAGACACATTTTCACTCACTCTATTCAAATAATTAATTTCAATTTTTTAATATTCGCACTTCGTTTAGCCCAGTGCGCAGCATGTGATAATCGCCACCTTGGGCGAGGGAGGGTCCAGAACTTCCACATTTTCCAGAGCAATCGAATTGGATTGGATTAACACCGGCTGGGCGTGTAGACTTTACTTTGCCTTCCGTTCACAACTTGCCCTGCTTTGCTCTGCTCTGCTTTCCTTCTTATCCCCATCGTATATTCCCGTGTAAATAAATATAAGATCCCGAACTGGTCCCGAACTGGTCCCAGTTGTTTCCGTGTTGTTGCCGTGTTGTTCCTCCTTGATTGCTGCTTTGATACAGAGAACTTTTACATCACCCCACGTCACCCCACGTCACCCACGCCACAATATAACATCCGTGCACCACAAAAAGCCCATCAGCCACATTTGCCGATTACCCAATCCATTACATAATCACTGAAAGCAAAAAACTTTCAGGATCCTTTTTTTACTTTGATTTGTATGTAAAACATTGATGTAGATACCTGCATGCATGCCAATCCTAAAACAGGATAGGTATACACTCTAATAGGCACTCTGCAGACCGTTGAATATCACTAATAAATACTCAATCAACACAAAAACCACAAAACCACCCGCAACATAGAAATAGATAGCTAACATATTCAACCCCAATCCACAATGAGCAGATTTGAATTATATTCACCAGAAGGAATAAGAATAGACGGACGTAGATCAAACGAACTACGTTCATTCATATGTAACATCAACACCCATCCAAACTCATCAGATGGCTCCTCTTTCGTGCAACAAGGTAACTCAAAAGTTATATGTCTAGTGAAAGGACCAATGGACCCAACTTACTCAACCTCGAAAAACTCATCAGCTGCAATAGACGCACCAACACTTAACATCAACTTGAATTACCCAGCATTTGTAAATAACGACAGAAAGAAAAGATCCAAAAATGATAAAAGATTGACTGAGTTGTCTATCATCTTAAATAAATGCTTCTTAAAGACAATCATCTTGAAAAATTATCCAAGAACAGTGATAGATATCCAATTGACCATACTTTCATTCGATGGTGGACTACTAGCTACTTGTTGTAATGCAATCACATTGGGTTTGATCGATGCCGGTATTGCATTGTATGACTATGTCTCATCCATAACAGTTGGCTTGTATGATCAGATCCCATTGTTGGATTTGAATAACTTGGAAGAGAATGATTTGAGTTTTATTACAGTTGGTGTTGTGGGTGATTCCGATAAGTTGAACTTGATCCTATGTGAGGATAAATTACCCTTGGATAAGTTGGAAAGATTGATAGCTACTGGAATTGATGGTTGTCATAGAATTAAACAGTTGATGGACGAAAAAGTTAGACAGGTTGGTTTTGATTTGCTCAATAAAAAACAATAGAACCCTACCTATATATATACACAATGTATACTTACTACAATAATAAAAATTAATACTCTAAATTGATCAGTAATAAGAAAAATTATTGGTAAACTAAAAAACAATGAATTATAAATAAATTTGAAAACACCATAAAACCCTAAAAATGCATCTTTTTAAGAAAGTTTTTACCCCTTTGTCTAATTGCAGATGACGTTCTTAACAAATCATTCGCCAACTCACTAGCTGTAGTATTAGGCCCAATTGAGTGCAAATGAGTTTGCCCAGACACACCTGCATTTCTATACGCATTCATAACATTCGGTCCCACGGTAGTTGAATGGTCGTTCTTGGTAACAAAAACAGCCTGTGATCTAATCGTTTGTTTTAAAAACGCAGCCAAATGGGTATCGTAGTTCAACAACTCTTGTCTAGCCAAACGCAATTCTTCAATTCTCTTCTCAGGAGACGTGATTGCCATGATCTTGCTCAAGTTGACAGCTGGTAAGTCACTGACATCCAGACTCACGCTTGCATCCACGCTCATCTTTCTCACTGGTGTTGGAACAATACCGCCATTTCCAGAATTGGTGTTGCTGTCGATAGATCTATTAGCCTCTTCGTTTTCAGGAAGTGAACCAAGCGGTTTGATAACGGTGGGTTTATTACTGAGAGTGTTGGAGCCACCACTAACCTTTGGTCCATTTGTATATCTGGATGATGGCGTCCCACTGAAATTTGTAACGGTGCTCGCACCACTTGGAGTCAATGTTGAATTATCATAGTTAGCTTGGGTGAAGTTCGTGGCTGTTGTTCTTGTTGTATCTCTGGTGTTCATTCTAACAAACTGACTTCTTAAATCATCATGGGTGAACATCTCGGATGCTGCGTCCTCCTGGGTTGAATAATTACCGGTCGATAATGATCCTGTTGAATCATTGCTGCCTCTCATAATGGAGCTTCTGTCATCATTAGGCATGAACGAATAATCATCTCTATCATCTCTATCCCAATTATTATTCTCATGTTCATGTTGTTCTCCGTGGCCACTATTTTTCTGTTGATGTAGATCATAATCTTCATCATCGCTTTCATTCGTGGCTCTCCATCCGAAATCAGATTCACCTTCGCCTTCGCCTTCATCTTTATCATCCAGTTCATCGTCATATTGAACACGGTTATCAACGGAACTATCATTGGAAACCTTTGAAGTTTCAGCCTCGGTCGAATCGTCCAGAAAAGTGTTTGAAGAGACGTTATCATCATCGTAACTTTTGTTCGAAGGTTGATTGAAATAGTGTCCTTCTCTTGTTTCTTCAATTTCTGATGAAGGCGTCCACATATTGTCATCATCATCATCACCATTCTCTTCCTCCTTTACCCAATCATGTTCTTCGTTATCAGATTTATTAATCTCATCATTTTCAATATCGTTAGATGTGTCCGCAGTTTTGATATCATCAATATCGTCCCCGTTTGCACCTTTTGGATCTTCAACTTCATCATCATCATTCTCATCATCAACCGGGTTCCATGAATTAGAATCATCCAATTGCAATTTCTTTGAAATGTCTGTAGTCCAATCGTCATTCGACATAGTATGATCCAATTGATATTCTACATCATCTGACATTCTCCAACTTGGAACCGAATCATCAAAACTGTCGTGTATTTCGTTAGCACCGGAAGCATTGGTAGCATTGGATTCTTCGTGAATAGTTTCCTTGATTTGCAGTTCTTTAACGTTATTTGGCTTTGAATTCGACTCGGGCTCATCCACGGTGAAAGTTGATCTCCATGTTAAGATTTCATCATCATTTGTTGTATTTTGCTTTTTAGAAATTGGAGTGGGGATATCATTAATCTGATGATGTTTGTCTTCCAACTCAGAACTTTCCACATTCCAGTGGGGGAGATCATCAGCTTTATCAATTTCATCCAATTGTGTTTCTTGAGGAGCCCAACTAGAAGCCAATTCGTCAGAATGATCGCTATTAACCTCCTTATCTTCTTCTTTTGATGATGCATGAGTTGATACAGAATGGCTGATTCGCAAACCTTCCGTAACTTCCTCAACTGGGCTCGCAACTTTGATGAGATGACTCTCATCCTCATCATCATCACGGCTATAATAGTCATCGATATCCAGACCACCATCATCATCATCGTCGTCGTCAGATGAGTATTCATTTTTGTTTCCATTGCTCTCATTATCTGTCATCTGTAAAGCCAATTCATCCAGCGATTGCTCCAGATCAGCTATCGAGTTGCTCCGACTGTGGGATATTGCCATGCCGGTATCCAGTTCATTCATCAGATCATAAAACGAAGAGACATTCAGCTTCGACTGGGAATGCATAGATGAGTTCGAAGGTGAAGGTGAAGGTGGATGCGAAAGTTGTTTAGATACTGGATGTGAGCTCTTGGGTGTCTTTTCAGGAGATGCAGCAGTGTTGACTATGATCGGAAGAGCAGTGAGCTTTGGTGCTGCCTCAGCATGTCTGTGTGGTTTTGGTTGCTCTTGGGTATCCTTTGCGGTGTCCTCGTCATCGGAAGAAGAGTAGCCTCCTTGGTAGTAATTGTATCTGTCTTTCGAAGATAATGACATTGCGAGGGGCGTGTAAGGTATCTATGTACTCTCCAAATGGTCGATGTACCGGTTAAGATTGTGTCTCCTAAGGGGCCCTTGGTATGTTCTGAAGATCAAGGCCAAACAAACAAACCTCACAATAACAACTTTCTGCCCATTTCCAGGAACCGCGTCTTTAGTGGCACAGGACTTAAAATTGGCAGACACGTCTTCAAAAAGTTTTTTCTTCTTCTTTCAACTCAACTGAAGAACTCTTCTCCTTTTTCTTTCTTTCTTTCTTTCTTTCTCCTATTGTCTAGATTATCCCTCAGTATATCGAGCAATTGATATCTGTTTCTGATGACAGCGGGTGAAGTGCCACTCAGTGGAGTGATAGTAACAGAGAGAACTTGCTAACCATTTGTCTTTCGATCTGCTTCTATATCAAGCTAATTCTTCACTGCAAAAACATGATTTATAACTTGATGCGCCCATTGCCCTTTGTTCTACCTTTGAATGATCTGTATTTGCATTTGCATAATGAAAGATTTACCAATGATGATTTACTTTTACAACCTTATCTACATTATCTGAAAATTTTAGATTGAAGAAAAACGAAAGTTAACTCTGAGACTTCTTACACTTGTTAGTTTTACCCAATCTTTCATTCTGTGCATTTGCTTATACATATACTAGATCATCATATCAGGGTAGAAAAGAAGAACAGACTCAAAATACGAAAGAAAAGAAAGATGTACTTATTTTTATATGTATGTATACCAAAAACGTAACTGGAAAGGGGATAACCAATAATCGTAGAAAGAACCACTATTCTACTCTTCTCCAGCGGGAACTTCATCCTTAAGCACTTGCAGTAATTTCAATCTAATTTCAGTATTTTCATCGCCTCTTAAAACATCACCAACGAATGAAACATCACAATCTAACTGAACCATCTCCAACGCACCTTTCAAAACACCACACAGTATGTTAGAGTACCATAATTCTTTGACAGCTTTACCATCATCCGGCAACTCGACAAAATCACTCAATGGATTCTCAGTCAGTATCAAACTGAAAGCCTTATAATCAGCCGACCAATTAGCTATGCTTGGAACAATGTTTAAGAATGTTTTAAAACCAACCTTCGAAACAATCTCTGCAGTTTCTTGGAAGTTCAAACATCTTGAAACTTGTGATTTTTGTAAAAACTCATCTATCAATCTGATACCTATATTATATCCCATCTTGAACAATTGTGAATTCACTTCTGAATAGTTGTAGTTGAAGTCGGTACATAGTTGAGATACTATCGAACCGTACGTCAATGTGAAAAGTTCAGAGTTCACCTTCTCAACTTTGTTCTTCCAGATATCGTCTCCTAGCTGTTTGATATGTTTCGACATTTATATTGTATTGCGATGTGTAATGAATGATTAACAACTATAATTAAGCATGATGTGTCTCTACGAACTTGATCTGTTTGTTTTTGGGGGAAATTAGCCCAAAGAAAACTCGCGTTCGCTGTAAAGTGTGTGTTCAATCTATTTGTTTTAATAGTAAATATTTAATTATATAATTCCTTATCTCTTGGTCTGAATGCCGATTCCCTTCTTCCTTCATTCTCCTTACCATAGCAATTCCTCTTCTTGATAGTCCACATTCTTGTTCATCTTCAAAGACTTCACAACAGCTTTTCTCACATCGGCATTCAATTCAGCTGGGCCACATGCAATCACAGCTATGTTACCTTCCAACTTTTGGATGTGGGATGCTAAAGCTTCTGAAATATCCGGCTTGTCTTCAAAATTGATACTGATTGAGTTTTGTCCCTCTTCATCTTCAGATATCAACTCTGTCAAATAGCTAACCATTTCCTTTCTTTGGGCTATCATGGCGTCATCATCACTTGAGTTCAAAGGATAATTATCATCTTGATGGTTGTAGTAGTCACTAGTAAGATCACCAATAGTTGATCTTTTCAAAGTAACCACACCTTCTTCTTGAATTGGTTCAACCTCTGCAACTGATGAGCCAGTGCTTCTAGATTGAGATATATCTTGAGAAAGTGGACCACTCACTTGAGACTGTTCATTCATACTGAGCTCATCAATGCTAGCTGGTGCTATCTCCGCAGAATCAATCTCAGCTTTGGATGTGTCAACCAACTCGCCAGATTTATCTTCTTCCAAAGGTTGCATATCCTTCTGTTCAACTGGACTGATATTCTCTGAAGAATGCATAAAACTTTCATGCGATGCAATTGTTAGTGTTATTGATTCTAGAGGAGTAGGATTGACTAAAAGTTGATCATGAAGAGATTCATTATTCGAAGGTGATTCTGTTTCTGAAATTGTATCTTTGTCATTTATCAATTGGGATTTATTGTTTTCAAAGATCTCTAAACATCTGGACAATGAAGGATCAATGATCTTTCTTGTGATGAACACTTGTATCTCCATTATATCACTGTAATTCTTCAATGTATCAACTTCCTTTTGGAATGCCATCAAACTTTCGAAATTTGGAATGACCCACACAATTGAAATTGATTTCTTTTGTTCTTCTTGTAATCTTTGCCTTCTTATAATCTCACCTCTATGGATTCTTGCCAATTCAGATGCAATCGAAAATATAGCTGTCAGACCAACACCACCAGCTACGAATAACGTTGTGGTATATCCTTTAAAAGGAAGGTTATAGCCATAAGCTCCTTCAACTAAAATCGGTAATATAGCCTGAGAGTTTTCACTTTTGGAAATGTAATCAGCTAATCTCTTGGTAATACCGTCTTTAACTCTAATAACAAACACCAATTGATTAAAATTTTCTTCAGTCACGGCAGAAACAACAGTAAATGGATGTGCTTCCCAAAACAGATCTTTCTTCAAAAAATATAACCAACAGTATGCTCCTGGATATGGTTTCCATAAACCTGAATGGTTCACTTCTACCCTAATTGAATGTGGTTTGTACATCAATTGTTCATTGTTTGACGATGACTCTTGAATGAAAGTTTCATGTAATACTTTAAAATTACCTTGCAACACACCTCCTGATCCAATTATTCTAACCAACCTCAAGATGTATTCAGCAGCCCATATTGAAAATGAAATTATAACATATTCAATCCATCCAAGAGTCAGACAATGATACCAAATTCCAACCACAAATAATATCAATAAGATCTTATGTGAGATTTTGAACCATTCATAACTAACACTTCTGAAAAAACCCCAAACTGTAGTGATAAACAATGCAGCCAACCCACAATTGGCCATTCTCCATTTGAGCAAACCCCACCGAGCAACATAATCCCCTCTTGCTTCCACGTAAAGCAAATAGAATATACAATGCAATGCCAACAACACAAACACAACCCTTGAAGTCCATCTATGGAAAACTTGAAAACCTCTATACGACAAACCAGTTGTGTAAAGCAAGAAGTTGTTTCTGGCAGCGAATAGAAACACCAATGGTAATTGGATGGTTCCTATAATTCCAGTTCTATCAGCATATGCGACATATTTCATACCTCTCTTGCAACGGAAAATATTATTGGGTGTAAGTGGCTCATAATGAATACAGCATAATACAACAACCAAACAAACATAAACCGTCATGATTATGAAATATAACCGGACGGGGATTTTCAAGTTCAAATTTGGTCTCTTGAGATTTATATTCTGAGCCTGTGCTTTTTCAATTGGACCTTTGAAAAAAGTTGCATTGAATAGATGTGAGCATATAAAATGAATTTTGATCCATTTGATTGGTTTCAATGAGTTGAAATGATGTAGGTAGTATGGGAAACACCATCTTGCTATGTTGTAGATGGTTGCACATAGCATCACTATGGCCCAGTATCCAAGTAATATAATTCCAAAGTTTGTTGATCGTGATCTTTCATTGATTAAATTTTGAACACTGTTGAATGATAAATTGTAATATTTTGCATCAATCTTAACTGGAAGTTTCAATGGGATTTGTGATTC
>JAJMFV010000533.1:0-141542 GCA_030568425.1 Ambrosiozyma llanquihuensis
GGTAAATTAGAGCACCAAACTTGGATAAAGTAGTCGTTGGCACTAATAGGACCCGGATATATAAAAATCAGATTTCAGTCTTATTTAGGTGAAAATATAGTACAATGGAGTGATAATTATTCTCATAGAAATAGAATAACCTTGAATGCTCACTATCTTGAACTTTATAATTTTTTTAATGAAATTAGTATTTTGTTTGCACTAAAAATCATGATACTCTACAAAAAGGCTACTTTTTGTGAGAGGAGTTCACAATATTGGTGAAGGATGTATGCACCATGATACTTGTTAGAGTGTGCTAACTTGGGAAGCCTTTATTTTGGGTAAAAACGCTGCGGCTTTGCGGCGCCAGATTTAATTGGCACTACTCCCAAAAAGATAAGCGAATTTTAAAACTCAACAACAGCCTGGCTAGCTCAATCGGTAGAGCGTGTGACTCTTAATCACAAGGTTGCGGGTTCAAGCCCCGCGTTGGGCTTTTCTTTTTTGAATCACGTTCCAATTCTTTGTTTTTTTTTTGGTTTTTGTAACGGGAAAGAACCAAAAAAGCACAAACGAAACGAAGACAAAGCAAACAGACACGGTCAAGGAGAACATAATCCACCCACAACTGGCGTGTCTTTTCATTTGAATATATCCACAATAGTTACATCTTGAAGGGATTTGAAATTATTATGAACGAGCTATCTTCCCACCTAGTTACCGAAACAGGTTTGGAAAATCCAAGAGTGTTCCCTATTGATCCAGTGAACACGGAGATCCAAGAATCGAAATTCATTGAGAATAACAGATACTTGAAGAATGAACATCAATTCAATTATTTCAACATACCGGGTAACAACTTTCCCGGTATTACAGATTTGAAGAGAATGAGATTGACTTTTGAATCTGGTTTAGAAGATGAGGTTAACTATTATTTGAATTATCTGATTGGTGTTTCGTTGGCCAATCCAACATCATTGAGCATGAAAGGTGAATATTCTTTCTTACTTAGCTATTTATCAGAATACTTATCTTGTTCTGTGTTTGACCTGACGTCCAGCCAAAAAGACATCAATAAAAGTTTGGATAGTTCATTGATTTTGAGAAATTTGGTTCAAGATATCGATAACTCTCAAGTTGTCTCAATGAACGCTGTCATCAAAGATGCATTACTGAAAATATTGGGCAATGAAATAATCCTTAAGGATGAGTTTTCAAACGAAAATTACGACTCTTCCAAGGAGCTTTTGAGATATTCAATGGATATAGTGGAATCAATCTCTTCGTACTTGGCCCCTGCAGGTGCGAATGACCCTCTATTCAAATCATTAATCAGACTGCTGAAGATTGTCAATGACAGATCCACTCTGATCACAATTCTAAGATCCATCAGCAGACTGATGTACAACTCCCAGAAGACTGGTGATGCTCCCGACCTTTTGGACAACAGCGTGCTAGACAAGGTGGTTTCTTACCTCGCTCTTTCAGTCAACACCGAAAATGATAACGACGAATTGATATTGACTTCGTTAGACTTTCTCTATCAATATATACTACCTAATAGAGTGGAGAAGTTGTTATCCGAATACACTAGAAAGTCAATTTTGGAAACTTTCCTCCCAAAACTTTTAACTTACAAATTGAATTATAAAACAGAATTCACTCAAGAAATGCCAGCCCTCAAGTTGGTCAAGAGAGTCAAAGAACCAGCACCAACAAAACCACCAACTTTACCGGAAGAACTGGTAGACAAGATGAATCTGTTTGGTGAACCAGATAGAGCAACTGCATGGATGAGATGTTCTTACAAGGCAAATCCGGATGGCGAAGTGACCCAGATTTCTCTTTGGAGAGAATATGAATCCCAATTCTCAAAATATATTCCAACTAAAGGTTTGAAACTACTACCAGCGGTGGATTTCATCAAAAATGTTCAACATTCTTTCCCGTTATCGAATGCGATGGTGATGAATTTGGCCGATGGAACAAGAAGATTCATCATCAAAGGTATCGAACCTAGATCCGAGGTTGTGGATATAGAGACCGGTAAGACAGAGGCTTTGTCATCATATGTGAAGCCGCTCGATAGTGATTATCACCCAGAGTTGAGAGAAGCTGTGCAAGAAGCATACCAACTATTTCAATACAATTTCAATGACTACTTGACTTTGAATGAAATCAATACCTCTACTAGTGTTTTGTTGAATCAATTGATAAGTTACCCAAAGGGAAAAGAACTATTTGAAGGTAAAAGACATGTGTTCCTTGATGGAATAATGAAGGTTCCCAACTTACTCCCTCATGTTTATGACGTGATCGACTCATTAGAATATTAGATTATATCCTGTTTCATTTTTACTGTTTAAACTATCTGTAATTTTAATTTTTATCAATATATTAATTTCAATGATAATACGTATGTGAATAAATCATTTTTTCTGTGCCTGTTGCTGTTCCATTAACTTCATTCTTAGTGAGTTGTCAACTTTCTTTATAACTTGAACCTTGTCATTTATTATCTTACTCAACTTTTCAGCATCTCCATCCAGTTTCAACAATCTTCCATTGAAAAACTTCAGACATTCATCCTTAGACTTCTCAACATAGTATCCGGTACCAACGTCCACCAAAAACTCGTCAGTGTTCTTGATCACCCCAGGGACGTAAAGTGATGCGGTCAGTGGAACCAATATTTCTGAATCTTGGCTGATGCTAACGGCACTAACATTTTGAACACACTCTGAGTATTTCGATTGGGCAGTTTGAAGAGCCATAAATGAAGTTTGTAAATGTTCAACTTCTTCATTCAAATGTCTTTTGAACTCAATAATTTGCTCTGGTTGTAGCTTGTTTAGATCAACTGGAAAGAAACATGTGCATCGATGATGTTAGTATTTAGCTAGGGGCACTATTAGTTTAGGGAAACAGGACAAAAGCAAGGGGTGCACATACCTGTATTGTTCGACATGTCGATATATGAATGTAATCAACGAATATCACTAATGGTCGTTCAAATTCAACAGGTGTAAACGTAGGAAGTTGGATACCTTTGAAACCTTCACTTTTGATTCAAAGTTGACCAACGCGAATATTTGTTAGTGAAAAAGCTCCAGAGACTTGTTTGCCGGTGCCTCTTATCTGATGTGCAAAAAGCAGTGAACCTCTCCATAACTAAATCATATTGACAAGCATGTCCGATTCAGCGGATGCCAACAAAGGCTCTACTGATGGTAGCAACAATGATACAGGTTCGAAGGGTGCCGACTCAAGCTCGTTCTCCAGTATCATTGCGAATCTAAACCGAATGCGTGATGATGCCTCAGAGACTCTCACCAGAAAATCAACCACCTCTTCCACGAAGAACACTCTACACCAAGTCACAGGTCCCAATGATAGAGTATCAAGTGTATCCAGTGGGGCCTCCAATACCAACAATGACCCTAAGTCATCCAGTTACACTCCAAGAAACGTTGTGGTGAGAAGCCGACCTGGTGATAATCGGTTTGAGCATACGAGACATTCAAAACTTCAAAAGGAAACATATGGTTTGATCAGAGTCAATAAAAACCAAAGGGGAAACCCTTTACTCACCCATCTAAAACAAGTGTCATTTGAATTCCATGACAAGATCAAGGATATCGATTACCTCATAAACTCGCATTGTTTTGTGATCTTCTTATCGGTCAAGTACCACAAACTACATCCGGAGTACATATATAATAAACTTAAAAAGATCACTTACAGTACAAACAATCAAATGCTTCGTGTTTTATTGGTTGTGCTAGACACAGAGAATAATGTTGACGATGCAATAAGAGAACTTAACAAGATTTGCTTATTCAACCATTTGACTTTGATAGTATCATCCACCATCGAACAGGCCGGTGACTATATAACTTTTTTGAAAACGTGCGAGACGAATAACTCCAAAACAGTAATCAGAGGAAATGCAAATAAAAATGACGATATGAATAATGATGCTAACTATTACAATCGTATCGTGGAGACTCTGACAACAGTTCAAAGGATCAACAAGACGGATTCTATCAATTTAATCTCTAAATTCGGAAGCGTGCGAGACCTGTTCATGGCTTCTAACGAAGAAACATTACTAGAGGTCCAGGGACTTGGACAGGTTAAAGCGGACCAACTTCTCTCGGTTATAAACGATCCTTTTATATATGACTAGCACTCTGATTCTTGTTGGCAGTTTTCCTTTTCTTTGTGTAATTTATAAATCCAGAAAGCTCTTCATGCTTATTCGTCTCACGTTAGGGGTTTTCCTCTTATTCTGAGGAACTTTATCAATTTTTGGAATATCCACACGTACTCCATCCGGTTCAGTCATCCTGACAAGAGATTTCACTCTAGAATGATTTGTGCTTGTCGACAGACGAATGTTCCATAGCCTAGAGCTTTCCATGCCTTCAGCACTGTTGCCCCACTGGTCCACTAGTCTATAATCTATAATCGGAGAATTCAAATCTATATGAACAAAACCTTGCTGTGTAAGACTCTTCAGCTTCAAAGAATCGGTCTGCGAGCGAATATAAACATCGTTTCGTATTTTCCAACCTGACTTAGGTTCAACATCATTGATGTCAGTTTCAATATATCTCAATTGCTTCAGTCGTCTATCAAATATCTCATCCAAGTTATTGAGCTTAGGATTATTGTTTAATATAAGACATTGCAAGTTCTGTAACTTACCGGTTTTCATCGATATGCACCAACATTTAACAACTCTATGATCGACATCACAATCAGATACATTTAGGTATGTGAGGAATCTAATGTTGGGAATTTTTAGATAGATATCGTTTATTGAGATCCCGGATATATTCAAAATTGTAACATTCTCAAACCTTGATCCCATATAGCTGATATCGGAAATGATATCCAACATTGAGGCATTACTGGGGAAAGTTTCAAATCTGTGTCTTCTATTAATAGAGTTCAAAGCAACACAGGCATCTCTATTGGGATTCCTATTTGTATCATACTTATCTATCGCAGACATGTAATGCGAATAGAAGTTTGGATTTGTTGAAAAGGTGGATGCAAAGACCATGAAAAGACCCCACGTATCTCTCTCATGTAACAGTATACTATTCCAAACTGGGTTCCAGATGTTCCAGTTATTGGAAGTTGCCTTGAAATGGTCATGTGTGATGCTATTAGAGTGCTTTGCCAATACATCAGCGCAGAGGTACTTGAGCTTTCGAAGCTTTGTTCTGCGGGGGTAAAAGTAGGATTCAATGGCTCCTCCCGGTGATGGTACCAGGTTGCAATAATCCAGTGGTTTAACATATGTCGCATCGTTGAACTCAGTAGTACCACCAATCTGAACTCCATTGAATCTCTTGTACTCATCTTCAAGTCTATTAGTTGTGGTCTGATGTTCCTTGATCTTGAACTTCAGAAGACCTCTTTCGTTTGACTTGCTCCATTTTGAAGAAACATAGTCCTTTCTCTTTCCGATCTTATCACTCCTCTTACCATGTCTCCGCATTCTCAGCCTGGAGGTTCAACACGACTTTGCAATTGAGGTTCCCCTTTCTGCTGTGGAAATGGTGCCACAGCTGTTCCCAAAAGGGAAATTCTCCAAAAATCACGCTCATTTTTTCTCGTTTTTTGGAAAGTGTTGAACTTGTGCAGAACCGGCAGCTCTTTTCCAAGTCACGGGTGAAACACCACTGTTACCTTACATATCTTAGCATATAGATATCTCAACTGGATAGGAACTATTGTTATAGCTGCCATGAGTCTACCTGAGTACTTGAAAAAGCTTGTTGTTCCAAGCAAAGGGCACAGAACGTGGGCAAAGACCTTTTTTTGTACTCCACAGTACTACTTCCAGCCAAGTTCCATTGAAGAAATCAAGTCAATCGTCAACGAGGCCAGAAAGCAAAGAAAGTCTATCATGGTTGTTGGATCCGGTCATTCCCCATCCGATATGACCATGACCAATGAATGGTTGGTGAACTTGGATAGATTCAACAAGGTTGTGAAGGAGACTCCTTCGGAAGATGGAAAATATACTGATATAACGGTTGAGGCCGGTGTGAGAATATACCAGCTGAACGAGTTATTGGCCGAAAGACAACTGGCAATTCAAAACCTAGGTTCGATCAGTGAACAGTCCATTGCAGGTATCATATCAACAGGTACCCACGGTTCATCGCAATACCATGGTTTGGTGTCACAACAGGTTGTTGATATCGGACTAGTCAATGGTTCAGGTGAATTGGTTACCTGTTCTCCAACAAATAACCCCAAATTATTCAGAGCTGCTTTATTGTCCTTAGGTAAGATTGGTCTAATCTCCTACGTTACAGTTAGAGCTGTTCCAAGATATCAAATCAAGTCAAGACAAGAGGTGATTTCATTTGACACCTTACTAGAGGAATTCGAAAACATTTGGACTAGTGATGAATTTATAAGAGTTTGGTGGTTCCCATACACCAAGAGATGTATTTTGTGGAGAGCTTCAAAATCCGACGAACCAATTTCAAAACCAAGACCTTCTTGGTATGGAACCAAGATTGGCAGATTATTCTACGAATCTTTATTGTGGATCTCCGTGCATGTTTTGCCAAGATTGACTCCATATGTTGAAAAGTTCATTTTCTCTAGACAGTATGGATTAACTGAAACTTATGGAAGTGGTGATATCGCAGTCCAAGAATCTGTTGAAGGTTTGAATATGGATTGCTTATTCTCACAATTCGTTGATGAATGGGCAGCACCAATGACCAATGGACCGGAAATCATTAGATCTCTATCTGCATCAATCGATCAGGCTGCAAAATCGGGAGAATATTATGTTCATTCACCAATTGAAGTTAGATGTTCCAATACTACGTGTTCAAACTCTGTTGAACCACAAGATCTAACGGAAAGAACCATTGTCTCACCTGGCCCAATATTTGGAAATCAACTCAGACCACTGCTGGACAACACTCCAAAATTGAACTGGGTCCCTCAGGATAAAGTTACCAATAACCAGCTAACTCTGTATATTAATGCCACCATGTATAGACCTTTCTACACATCTGTTCCAATTGAAAAATGGTTCAACATTTTTGAAGAAACTTTAGAAGCTGCAGGTGGTAAACCACACTGGGCCAAGAACTTCATTGGATCCGATAAACCATCAGAGAAAGCAAGAGTTGATGGTGAGATGATTGGTTTCAGTGGCAAGATGGAGGAATGGTTCGATGGAGATTTGAAAACATTTAGAGAAGTGAGAAAGGAAACTGACCCAGAGGGAGTTTTCATGAGTGGTATAGATTGGGTCAAGAGAAATGGTATCGTTGACACTGAAGAAATTGAAAGCATTGAAAACTGGAGATCTGAATTGGACGATGAGGAAGAAGATGAAGAAAAAGATGAGTAGTTTCAGCTATATTTTTTCCTATTGTGAATAATCAATATATATATATATGTATATAAAAGTGCATCCCACAATCAGTGTGTAGAATTTCATTCTTTATGTTTCCATAAAAATATCAGTATTCCAACTTTGTTTGACCTTGTCGTACTCAATTGAGGTTCATTGAGACCGCGCACAGCCCGGATGCTCTGAGTTTCGTGTTTTCGTGTTTCATCAAAACACACCAACAGAGAAGATTGATGGTGGTTCGAGCTGGAAACACAGATTGGTTATCCATCCACTGATTCATTGGCCTAGTAGACACCTTCTAAGTATGTTCACTAGAAACCCATCCCCCTTTGAAAGGGCGGACTCTAGAGGTGCGTCCCAGGGCAACAAGAAACAATCAAGCCTAGCTAGTTTCCTCTCTGTATCGAAAACATCATCGCAAGCATCAGCTAGAAAAGATCCCTTTATATCACTGAATAAAACAACCAAAAATGCAAACACTTTTCTGATTTCAACTAAACAGCCAGAAGTGATTAGGATAGACGATGATGATGGCGACGATGTTGTCCGGAAGAATAACCTCGAAAGACAACTATCGATCCCTTCTCTATCCAGATCTGTCTCATCTACAGGTTCCAGTTTTGGTGATGTTGCTAAAGAAGAGGGCCTACAGACTTTGCAAAATGATCTCTCGAACTTCAAGAGATCTAGACCAATTGAAAAATCACGATCTTTCGAAACAGATGGTAGTAAATTTCTCCACTCGAGCTCTTCAATTAAGTTATCCTCATCTAATTCGTACTCAAGCGTTGTTGCGAAATCCATACTATCAACAAAAAGAACCGCAAGTCAGACTTCCACTTTATCGAAGCAGAGAGTTCTTCCTTGGATGTCTAACCAGGTTGACGCAAGCGATTCTTCATCCAACAAAAAGCCAAAAACTATATCCAACCCAAGACTACAAAAGACAGCATCTCAATATTCATACCAATCCCCAGCTTCCAACGTACAATTGTCTAATGAGCAACTCGATGTTATTGATATGGTCATCCATGGAAGGAAAAATGTATTCTACACCGGTTCAGCAGGTACAGGTAAATCATATTTGTTGAAAACATTGATAAAGCGACTACAGCTTCGTTACGGTAAATCAGGGGTTGCTGTTACTGCTTCTACAGGATTGGCAGCAACCAATATTGACGGTGTTACAATAAATCGATTTGCAGGATTTGGTCTAGGTGTTGGAGACATCAACACATTGGTCGGTAGAGTGATGAAATCCCGACAAGCTCTTCAGCGATGGAGGGAAACAAAGGTTTTAATTATAGATGAAATTTCCATGATTGATTCTGAGATTCTTGATAATTTGAACGAAATTGCAAAGCGTACTAGAGAATCTCACAAACCATTCGGTGGCATACAATTGATTTTAACTGGTGATTTTTTCCAATTGCCTCCTGTCTCTTTGAATCCTCAAAAGAACAAGAACTTTTGCTTCAAATCAAAGGCATGGAAAGAATGCATAGACAATACTATTTTATTGACCACAGTTTTCAGACAAAAAGGTGATAACACTTTGATTGACATGCTTAATGCTTTGAGAATAGGTAAAATCACTCCTGATATCAAAGCTGAATTTCTGAAATTGCAAAGATCAATAGATTATGAGGATGGTATTGCTCCAACAGAACTATATCCAACCAGGCAAGAGGTTGAAACCGCTAATATCTCTAGATTGAATAGCTTACCGGGCAAAACTTTATCCTTTTTTGCATCGGATAGATATCAAGATGATCCATCTTCTGTGAGATCACAAGATGCTAACAAGTTGGACTCGTTGATGTGCGCTAAAGTTTTGAGATTAAAAGTGAATGCACAAGTCATGAACATCAGAAACGATATAGATGACATCTTTCTTGCCAATGGTACCATGGGAAAGATTATCTGTTTTGTGAGTAAAGTTATGTGGGAAACATTCATCAGAACGATACCCGATACCGACTGGGTCAGGTATGAGAACTTTTTGATTGCTGCTTCGAAGTTTTCTGAAAATGGTCTCGATGATAAGAAGCCTGACTCTGTCATATATGATGAATACATGGATTTGAATAAAGGCCCACACCTAAGCCTTCTTCCAATATTGGTGAGAATGGCGAAAAACTGCCCTGATTCAGAGTTACTTCCTGTTGTTCGATACATTACGAACTCCCCACAAAAGTATAAACTGAAACTTGTTGAACCTCAACAGTTTTACCCAGCTGATTCATCAACATTGTTTAGAGAGCAATTGCCGATAATCATGTCGTGGGCTTTATCAATCCACAAATCGCAGGGGCAAACGTTGCCGTTGGTGAAGGTTGACTTGACCAAAGTGTTTGAGAAGGGACAGGTTTATGTTGCCCTTAGTAGATGCGAAAAGGCAGAAAACTTACAAATCATCAATTTTGACGAAAGAAAGGTGACAGTTCATGCGGACGTGGTCGAGTTCTACAAAGCCCTATCCTCCTCCGCCTGAAACTGGAAATTTGGGGTATATGATTGTTTTATTTTGTAATGGTTATTTATATACAGTTGCTTCAAATATTGCTAGAATGCAAATGGTAGCTATCGTAAATGGGTAGATTGGATTCAAATAGTAGACATTCCCCCGGATTGCTGAAACATCCCTACACCAGGTAATATTGGAATAGTGTAAGTCTTTTGATTCAGGTGATCTTTTCCATGATGCCTCTCCACATATGGTTATCGTGACATACATGTAGCATCACCTGTCATTGTTTGAATCAATGTGGTTTATTGAGTTTCCTGCATCAGATGAGCCCGGCGCTTTGACCATCCACCACCTACTATGTGCTTTCAAACAATACACAGTCGGAAGAGGAAGTGGTTCTGATTTCAACACCAAGATCTCCTCCCGTCTATCGAGAAAACATTATATCATATCAATTGACCATGGTCTTCGACTAAGACTAGAAAGAATAGGGTCCAAGAATCTATTGAAAACTGATGTGAACGCTTACAATAATCGTACCCATGCCCACGACAATGGCTCCACTCCAAGTGATGCCCTGGTGGTCGAATTTGATTATGGCAATACCTCAGACAGTTTGGAGTTTTCCGTTGGGGATAAATTCAGCTTTAGGATTTATTGGAAGAATGATCTTACCATAGGTGGGTGCCCAAATTACAATAAGTCTTTGATTGACCAAGTGGGAGGAATAGTGATCCATTCTGGAAAGAGCTTGGAATCTTTGACGCATTATGTTGTTGATCCCAAGACTGATACCATGGCTCAATTGTACCAAATATTACAGGTGAATCCCAATGTTCAGATAGTATCCCTTGAGTTTCCACAATTTGCATTCGGTGACAAGCATTGTTTGGAAGAAAACTACCTCGAGAATAAGAAAGCTGCCTCGAAACATACGGTCTATATTTCAAGTGATAGTGTTCCTCCAACGACCATTGATTCTAATATCATTTTGAAGCAAATAGAGAGGGGAAAAGTTCCCGAATTAACTGAAAACGATATTTACTGGAACATTGAAGACGAGGACTTTTCTGAGTTAGGAACTTCTGTATGTTACACATTGAACTCCAATTCCTTACTTGCTTCTATTTTGGACCGCTCGCTACTTCAAAAGAGCTCAACTGTAACTTCACAATGGACAAGTGATTCAGTTACCAAGCCTTCACAATTTCAGCCTACTGCAACCCGTCGTAAAAGAAAGAAGGACTTATTTGCTGATTTAAAGTCGTTGGTTCATATTGGTAACGATTTTGGAGCAAAGCCGACACAGTCTCAGCCAGAGGTAAATATATCTGCTGAGGTGTTGAAGGTGAAAGAACCTAGTGTACTCCGCACTGCCAACTTAGAACTTGGAAGTGCTGAAAAGATGGAGGAGATAGTTCACAGCTCTAGCCGTGAACTTGAGGAAGAAACCTCAAACCGCAGCGTTGCTCCGATCGAAACTGGCCCAGTGCATGAGCTTGTTGAAGATAACAACCAGCTAAATATGGATCAGAAATACGAACCGCAATACTTGAAAGTTGATATTGATGACTTAGAAAATGCCATAAACTTGAGTATCGAACTTCCAAATGAGAAGAAACCAGGGGGAACGAAAGGGAAAAGGGAGAAGGACTTCGATGTAACGACCAACAGTTTGAAGGAAGCTTTCAAAAAAGCAAAATCGGTGAAGATCAAAGATGATGAAGATACTGAAATGCAACAGGCAGAGTTGGTTCCTGTAATCAAGATTCAAAAATTCAAAGTGGATCTGACTGGCTCATCGTTCACACCTACAATATATAGAAATAATGACACCCTATACAGTAACCCAGACTGGGACAATCGTGTGAATTACTCCACATTCAAGAGCACTAATAGAGCAAGCTACAATTTGATAATGGATAGTACAATAAAGGGGATAAAGTTGGTTAGATCCAAAGACAAGAAAGCTTCAGCTTCAACAAAAAATTCTATCGATATGAATGATTTTAGAGAGGCACTGATGTACGATGAAGGAATCGAAGAGCTAGATAGAGAGTTTGAAGTAACTTCCAAAAAGAGGAAAAGCTCCAAAACCTCGTTGCATACATTTGGAGGCCAATCTCGCAGGAAAAGTGATCGTGTCAGAAAAGAAACATCTCTGTTCGTGAGTGATGATTCACCTGATGAGGAGCCGATTGATGTTTCCTACTCTCATTATGAAGAGGCCCCGGTACCTACGGGAGCTTCCCGGACTACGAAACATGGTAAAGCATCCAAGAAGATAATGTCTCCTGGTGATGATGATGATGATGATGACGACGACGACGATGATGTTCCAGTTTTTAGGTCCAGAAGATCGAGATGATGCCAAAACAACCACTATTTACTAAATTTAATGAAATGCTAATGAATTTTGGAATAATTTAATATACAAAAAAGCTAGATGAATGTAAAAGTAAAGAAACGTACAAGTATCATCTCTTTCTTTGATTCTTCCACTTAAAAACAGTCTTACCATCCTTTGTCTGAATCTTCTTCTTCTCTCCCTTGGACATCAAGTGCTTTTGCAAGTCCACTTTGGATTGCAAATTCTTCAAAGTTGACTCTCTATCAACTCTTTGTTGCAACACCTTCAATGACTTTAATTTCTTGCTATCCTGTCTAACTCTTCTCAATGAGATTTCGTTCTCATCAACAAGAGGCTTGTCAGATACTATACCTGACGATTCGTCTAGTCCGGCCAATTGTGATGTTCTCAATCTGTTTTCTCTTTTGTCAAGTAATGATTCATGTGTGTCGAAAAACTCAGCAGCGTTGAAATCTTCAAGCTCTTCATGCGATTCGACGAAAACTGTATGTTTCCCGCTACTTGAAAGCATATTCAAGCTGTTGAAATCTTTTTCGATTTTTTTGGACTCTTTCAATCTCATTGTTGTAAGATAATTGGAATCTTGAGTCTTCAACAATAGAACCTCATCGTTACTCAATGTTTCACTCTCTCTCTCGGATATAAGTATACCATGTTTATCACTTTTCTTTTTTGTCATAGCATGATAATATTCATCCTCATTATGTAGTTTTGCCTTCGACTTGAGGATTTTCAACTGTGCTTGCTTCTTGTGGAAATCTTGAGCTCTGAGCTTATAATCTTTCTTTTTCTCCAAGAGACCGAGCCTCTTTCTGGCCTGTGGTTGGGATCTTTCCCTGTGCTGCTTCTTCTGAATATTATGAACTAGCTTTGCCATCTTGATTTATATGTGATTTGGATACAATTAGCTGTGTGGTGTTGCAAGAAGGATCAAGGAAAGGGAAGAAAAGTAAGTGGATTTGGTCCTTTTTTTATTGACATTTTTTTTTCAGAAAATTTTAATTCGCAGCACAGCCACAACAATGGGGCAGTCTCATCAAGTTGTTGTGTTTTGGTGATAACATTCCTGTTTTCCCTTTGTTTTCAAAGAACCAGCAAGGCTTCCACTGAGATATATATACCAGCATCAAGAACACAATGGAGAAAGAAATATCAAAGTTGTATGATCGTGGGTACTATGTTGACAAGGACCTGTTCATCGTTATGAAGATGGCCATGATTGCCGGCAAACACATGGTTGTCTCATCAACGGAGCCCCATGTGAGCTTGGTTGAAGCCAGATTCATTGCAAATGTGGTTGGAGTTCCACATGTGATATCACTACACTTTAGAGGCCATGAAACGTTTGGGTCCATACCCGAGTTTGAAATGCGACCAGATCAGCTAGAAGAAGGGACTATTATAATGATGACTGGTTTGGAGCTCACCAGTGGTGAGTTTCAATTCAAGCTAAGACGATTCATCTCCTCATTGAGATCAGAATCATTCGTTTCTGTTTTTTCCTTCATCAAATCTTCAAATTTTTCCAAAAACGTTTTCAAGCATAACCTACAGTCACAATTCTGGTTCATACAGGATCATAAGCCAGTTACCGCCACCAACTCTGTCATATTCAAAACAAACATAGAACCGCTCCAATCATCTGAAGATTTACTGAAAGACATACTTTCATCAAGAGGGACGGCCAGCTCAATTAAGATAATCCGTGATATCAAATCGTATATCTACGATATTGTTGTCTTTACAAGAATGCACAGAATGGTGATTTGCGGACTCCCCACGTATCTCTTAAGCAACTTTGAAACTTTTCTAAGAATATTTGCAGTGATGAATCAATATACCTATGTGATTCCACAAATGGTGAAACTTGCTGCCACAAAATTGCTACCGTTACATATCAAATTACTCAAGAATGTATCACATGAACCCACATTATTGTATGGCAGCGATATGTTGCTACTTGACCAGATAGTTGATAAATGGACAGAGGACCTAGTGGTTGAAGATGTGCTGAAGAAAGTACAGCCCCCTGTTTGAAAGCAACAAAAATCACACAGTGTAACTACTGTGACGCTCTTCTTTACTATATATATGACTATGTATTCCAACAAGAATAATATAGAACTAAACAAAAATCTTTTCTATAATGATACTGTCTCATACCTAGAATGTAACCTTCCAAAATTTCAAGCATGCGTCAGCCCCAACACTCACGATTTCATTTTCATTTAACCATTCAGCACCAGTGACACCTTCTTTATGAACGTTCAAAGCTTTTATATTTCTAACTGGCTTCAAAACAGAGTAAACAATCATGTTTGTGTCTAGAGAACTACTAACAATATGATCATTATCAGCATTCCACGAGATGGAGTTGATTTTGGAAGTATGGAAAGCCCATCTAGATGTAACGATGGAAAACTCCTCTAAATTATAACAGTTGATTTTTCCACTAACATCACCTGCAGCCAAGTATTTTTCATTAGGGGAGATCTTCAAAGCAGAAACTTTGGCTCTCAATTTCGGTTCTAAAGTTTTGGATAAAAGCTTCAATGACTCATCGTAAAACTTGAACTCAAACGAAGTACTGTTAGCAACGATTATATACTTTGAGGAGATTGTAACCGCGCTCGGAGTGTAACCTAGCTTGATTGAAGAGATAACTTTCCCGGTGGTATCATATAGCGCCAACTCCTCGTCAGTAATCACAGCAATCTTGTTATCAAAGCTAGCAGATTGAATAGGTTGCTTCTCAAGGGATTTCAAGCCAGTGATCTTAGTTTCTTCGATCTTTCTCAGAGAATCATCCCAACCCAAAGTGACAAACCCATCAGAAACTTCCTCAATTCCAACAACCAAGTTTGAGTGTGCATCACCGGTAATAAGTTCGCTTTCCTTCGTGTCTAGATCCCAAGACAAGATGTTACCATCATAACTACCAGTAAGTAAATTTTTGTTCTTACTGTATGCCAAAGCTGTGATTGATTTTTGGTGACCATAAACAACCTTGACTGGAGATTCTGAGGATTCATCAAAATAATAAAGGAATCCAGATAAAGTCAAACCAATTACATAATCTTTGGTTTTGACCACACCCAAGATATGATTTTCAATCTTTTTCTCCAAAGACCAAGTTTTCAACAACGTACCTTCAACGTTGGTCAATTTGATTGTTGAATCAGCTGAACTGGTGACGAAGCTATCATTACTATACCAATCAACACTGAAAATACCACCTTCATGGATTTTTTCAATCTTGTTAACATATTCTCCGGTCTTACCGTCATACACAACAATCACTCTATCAGCACCAACACTGACGATGTAATCACCATTTTTGGAGAACTTCACATCTTTAACAAAATTTGTATGTTTTCCTCTAACACTTTGCGCAAACTTGAAAGGTGGACCTTGCAAGAAGACCAAACCTGCATCGTCAGAAACGGTGGCTGCTCTATACGGTCTAACAGGTCTGATTGAAACAGCATTGATAGGAGCAGTATGGCCTGAAATCTCACCAACGGTGTTACCCGAATCGTAAGTGAAACAATGACCATAACGTTCCTTCCCGTTACCCACGGCAATGATTCTATTCGAGTCTGCATCCCATGCGATATCGTTGATTCTACCGTTGATAATTTGGTATTCGCCTTTCAAGATCAAATCATCAGATTGTGTGTCCCAAACCCTGACATTACCACTTTCGTCACCGGAGGCAATATAATACCCAGTTGGAGAGAATTTGGCAACTGTGGTGTTGTAATTGTGTTGTGTGTATTGGATTGTATCTGAAGGATTGGAGACGGATCTGATGAAGACAGATTTGCCGGATGCGTATGCTATTCTGTCTGATTTCTCATCGTACGATAAGTGAACCGCCGTTGCCCTTTGAGTGGACGGATTGGCGGCAATTGTTGAAGTCTTTGTGATTTGCGATGTCATTGAAGTGATTGAATTGGTTTGCTTGCTTTCCTATCTGTTAGTGCAGTTGTGGGTTGGGCAGGATGGACAGGAAATCTGTTTTGAGTGTTTTGGTTTCAGACTCCGACTGGGCGTGCGCGTGCTAATTTAGAGGCTCACGAGGCGCATAACTGCGCCATACCCAGTTCTATTACAAAGATACAGTGAAGTTTAAATTTACCTTTTTAAAAGAAAAACATTGGAAAACATTGAAAAAGCTTGGAGCTATGATGAAATATATAGCTATAAATTCACAAAGGGTTATGGTTCAAAAATTGTTTGAAAGTATCAGTGATGCATTGCTCAACAGTAATAAACTTATAATCGTTGGCCAATTTCACAGTCTCAGAACAGTCATATTTGGTACCGTATTTCTCCAACAATTCAGGGACAGAGTCTGGATCTCCCACTGCAATCTTACCTCTTAGTTCAGGAATGTTTTTGTTCAAGATATTCAATACATCCTGAGCAATTGTTGGCCCAGAAGCAATAAAAACCCTTTCTTCCTCCAGTTTGGGATTTTCAAATGCTAAAAGGTGGAAGTTGGCAGCATCCCGAACATCAATGACAACCATACCTTCACCTTCCTTACCTTGGGGAGTTGTCAAGGAGTTGTCAAGATGGATAATCTGTTTCAAGAACTCATTAGAACTATTCAAAACCGGACCAACTGAAAACTCAAACAACTGAGGTCCAAATACGAATGGAGGACAGATGGTTGCAAACTTAAAGGTCACATTTTCTTTACTGACATAATCTCTTGCAGCTCTTTCAGCAGATGTCTTAGAAACAAGATAGGCAGGAAGTTCGCTATCAACCATCTCCCAAGTAAGATTGCACCAATCTTGCTTGGTATGAACATGAGTAGCAGCAGTTGGACCGAATTGGGCAATTGCACCAAATGAAGAAGTCATAACAACATTTGTGACTTGAGGAGCATAAGTCTTAACAGCTTTCAAAATATTCAATGCCCCATTAACAGCAGGAATTAGATATGTCTCTTTCAATGGTTTGTTCAATCCAAATGCAAATGGAGAAGCAGTGTGAAGAACAACCGTAATTTCAGGGTGGCTTTTCAAAAGTTCATCAAATGCATTCTCGTTTGACATATCTTCCACTATTTCATATGTAAGATGACAATATGGGTGCAACTTCTTGAATTCCTTTAACAATGGAGCATATTTATTCTCAGATCTAGCAGTACCAATAACATTGTAACCCTTTTCAAGTAGGTCATTCACGATATAAGTTGCAATGAAACCAGTAGCACCGGTTACTAAGACAGTTTTGTTTGAGGACATCTTTTAAAATTTCTTGTGATTCCGTCGGTGGTTATAGATTGTCCCTCAAGCCGAAACACATAATTGTACCATTTGAAGGATAAATACAAGCTTATATATAGTTTATATATACATCACCGCATCTGAAGTAATGATAACCATATTGCAAGTGTGCGGGAATAAGATGATGGATCCAGGCCGCAAGAAGTCCGCCAGGAGTTAGTGCGTCGGATATACGATGCGTGGCTGTTCCAAAACATAGATTGGAGCATCTTTCGAGCGTTGCTGGAAATACCTAATGGCATGCACATCATATACCGGGTTTTAAGCACTGTAATTACTGATTTTCATGTCACAAATAATAAGCTTGTAGTTGATTGGTTACAAGTAATACTAAAAGCGGTCGATAGACAGAATATTAACAAAAAAACTCAAAACGGAACTTTGGCATTCAGTCAGGAAAGATTGAAGAAAGAACAAAAGAATAGTTAAATGGAATGATGTTGTAGATACTGCTTCATCGTATCGGTTATTGACTTCTCAACAGTAATAAACTTATAGTTATCTGCAAGTTTCACCGTTTCAGAGCAATCGTACTTGCATCCATTTTTCTTAATCAATTCATCAACTGAATCAGGATCACCCACAGCGATTTTGCCCCTTAGTTCAGGGATATTCTTGTTCAAGATATTCAAAATATCCTGAGCAATGGTTGGCCCAGAAACCACAAATAGTCTTTCTTCTTGTAACTTTGGATTCTCAAATGCCAAGATATGAAAGTTGGCAACGTCTCGAACATCAATGGCAAGCATTGGGTCACCACCTTGAGGAGTCTTCAAAGACTTGTCGATTTTGGTAATTCCATTCAAAATCTGATTGGACGTGTTTAACACTGATCCAATATTACTTTCAAATAATTGAGGGCCAAACACATATGGAGGACAAACAGTTGCCAATTTAAACTTAACACCTTCCTTTTTGGCAAAATCTCTTGCTGCTCTTTCGGCATATAACTTGGAAGCAAAATATGCTGAAACTTCATCGTGACAATCTTCCCATTTGATATTACACCAGGTTTTGTTGGTGTGAATATGTGTGGTCATTTCTGAACCAAATTGCATAATAGCGGCAAATGATGAGGTTGTGACAACATTGGTAACTTGAGGAGCATATTTTTCAATCGCTTTCAAGATATTCAAGGTACCATTGACAGCTGGATTCAAAAAAGCTTCATCTAAAGATTTTCCTGATCCAAAGGAAAAGGGAGACGCAGTGTGAAGAACAACAGTGATTTCATGATGCTTCTTCAAAATTTCATCAAATGCATCATCGGTTGAAATATCTTCGACAATTTCGTACTCTAGGTATCCTTTCGGGTAAATCTTCTTGAATTCTTCAACTAATGGGGCATACTTCTTTTCAGATCTCGAGGTGCCAATGACATTATATCCTTTCTTCAACAATGCATCAATAATATGCAATGCAACAAATCCAGTTGCACCAGTGACTAAGACGGTTTTATTAGGAGACATGGTTGGTTATGTGAGGAATTGACTCAAACTTTGTGTACTCAAGGAGTAAAAAGCAAGGATAGCTCAATTACTTGTAGCTGCTGATACATTACTGGGAAAATATTGGTTTTTATAGATCTCGGTATTGCACTAGTTTACATTTCCACAGCACCAAGAGCAATTAACAACGATTTCCATAGTTCGGCTTCACACTGGCTTAACTCCTACGATTTTGACACAGCCGCATTTCAGAGATGGAGATATTGAAATATGCCCGAGTTGAGCAGCAATTTTACCAGATGCCATATCGGATACACTGTTCTGGTGTATGCTATGAAGAATGAAATTACCTAGAGATCAAGTAACATTCAAATTTTACTCGTGTCTCTCATCTTCATCCAAAGTCTGGGTATCTTACAGGCCCTCACTACAATACCTATCATTCTCTCAAACGGAAAAGCTTAATTTATAACGATATTTATACATATATATATTGTATGTAGAAACTGAATCAATCCAAAAAGAACGATCAAATTAACAGGGCGGGCATAAAGTGAAAGAGACATGACAAGAACAAAGCCTAAATATAGGCACGGAGTAAAAGACTCAAGAAATGGGGCATAGGTTAGATAAAGCTGTACTTCAATGACTGCTCATTGGTGCCAATAGCTCGATTGCTGAATACAGTACTCAAATAGAGTTATGTTTTAGGTATTGTTTCATGGTATCGGTGACTGACTTTTCAACGGTGATAAACTTATAGTTATCTGCAAGCTTCACAGTCTCGGAGCAATCATACTTGGTTTCATGTTTCTTGATCAATTCAGCAGCAGAACCAGGTTCACCCACTGCAATCTTTCCTCTTATTTCAGGGATATTCTTGTTCAAAATATTCAACATATCCTGATCAATAGTAGCACCGGAAACAACGAAAATTCTCTCTTCTTCCAACTTTGAATTTTCAAATGCTAAGACATGGAAGTTGGCAATATCTCTAACATCAACTGCCAACATTGCACCACCATCCTGAGGAGTCTTCAATGACTTGTCAAGTTTGATGACGTTGGTGATCTGTTGGTTTGAAGTGTTCAAAGTTTTGCCAACAGCACTGTCAAAGAATTGAGGACCAAGAACATATGGCGGGTTGATAGTGGCCAATTTGAAGTTGACGTCTTCATTTTTAACGAAATCTCTAGCGGCCTCTTCGGCATATTTCTTAGAAGCACAGTAAGCAACAACATCATTATCACACATATCCCAGGTGATGTTCAACCAGTGTTTGTTGGTGTGAACAAAGTCGGCATTTTCTGGACCAAACTGCATGATAGCAGCAAACGATGAGGTAACAACCACATTGGTAACTTGAGGTGCATACTTCTTGATGGCCTTCAAGATGTTCAAAGTACCATTGACAGCTGGATCCAAGTAAGCTTCCTTCAATGGCTTATCAGTACCAAATGTCAATGGGGAAGCAGTGTGAAGAACAACGGTGATTTCTGGGTGCTTCTTCAAAACTTCATCGAACGCGTTGTCTGTTCCGATGTCTTCGACAATTTCAAATTCAAGATGACCGTTTGGATGAAGCTTCTTGAATTCGGCTAATAATGGAGCGTATCTCTTTTCAGATCTTGCAGTACCAATGACGTTGTAACCTTTCTTTAATAAGACATCGATAATGTAATTGGCAATGAATCCAGTAGCACCGGTGACTAGGACAGTTTTAGTAGGGGACATGATTGATTATATGGGGAGTGTGTTTGCGCTTGATGTATTTGAGCTTGAATTAAAAAACCAAGCATTAGATTCTAATTAAGTATTTGACTCATAGCAGGATACTAACTGGTACTTATATACTCTGCCATTGCACCAGTGTACACCTCCACAACGCCCAAAAAGCACTGGTGATGAATTCCACGAATAGGCTACACCGTTGCTTAACTCCTATTTCCCTCGCGCAGACCGATCTCAACGGCTTCCAGAGAGACGGTAATATTGAATTAATTCCGAATTGAACGGGATACCAGTTATTGGATCCCATACCGAACCATATTATTCCGGTGGAGGATTATCCGTAATGCTGTCCTCTGGAGATGCATGAGTCTTGCTTATGGTGTTCATTTCGTCTCCATGGAAGATCTCGAGTACTCGTTGAGACTCACGTGTTATAAAGTGTCAAATCTATGGCTGCCATGTATGTGTCATTTTGACACATTGTATGGCTGACTTAAGTGCTTCGAGTAAGATCTACATGATATTCGAAAAAAAAAAAAATCTTTAATGTATAACGACGTTTATATATATATATATATTGTATGTAGAGAGTGGCCCAATCTGCGAAAGAAGGCGAATAAATGGCGGGCGTAAAGTTAACAGCAGAAAGCATGATGCAGAGGACATAAAGTCAAATACACGAGAGATGGACATAACTCAAACAGGATTGTGGGCCAAATATTGTTTCATGGTGTCAACAACAGAATTTTCAACTGAAATGAACTTGTATCCATCAGCAGCTGCAACAACATCAGATATATCATATTTCAAACCATCAGCAACCAATTGAGGAGCAGATGATGGTTCACCTTCAGCAATCTTACCCTTTAGTTCTGGGAAGTTCTTGTTCAAGATGTTCAAAAGAACTTGTGCAACGACTGGACCTGAAACGATGAAAAGTCTTTCTTCTTGCAATTTTGGATTTTCAAAAGCTAAAACATGGAAGTTTGCAGCATCTCTAACATCAACTGCCAACATTGCACCACCATCCTGAGGAGTCTTCAATGACTTGTCAAGTTTGATGACGTTGGTGATCTGTTGGTTTGAAGTGTTCAAAGTTTTGCCAACAGCACTGTCAAAGAATTGAGGACCAAGAACGTATGGTGGGTTGACAGTTGCCAATTTGAAGTTGACGTCTTCCTTCTTAACGAAATCTCTGGCGGCTTCTTCAGCATACTTCTTAGAAGCACAGTAAGCTTTGAATTCATCATCGCACATGTCCCATGTAATGTTTAACCAGTGGTTCTTGGTATGGACAACAGTAGTCATTTGTGGCCCAAATTGGGCAATAGCAGCAAATGATGAGGTAACGACAACATTGGTAACCTGAGGAGCGTACTTCTTGATGGCCTTCAATATGTTCAAAGTACCATTGACAGCTGGGTCTAAGTAAGCTTCCTTCAATGGCTTGTCGATACCGAAGGAGAATGGAGAAGCAGTGTGAAGAACAACGGTGACTTCAGGATGCTTCTTCAAAACAGCATCGAAAGCATCGTCGGTAGAGATATCTTCAACAATTTCGTATTGAAGGTGGCCATTTGGATGAAGCTTCTTGAATTCAGCTAATAATGGAGCGTATCTCTTTTCAGATCTTGCAGTACCAATGACGTTGTAGCCTTTCTTTAATAAGGCATCGACGATGTGGTTAGCAATGAAACCAGTAGCACCGGTGACTAGGACAGTTTTGGTAGTTGTAGACATTTTTGTTGTTGTTGTAGTTGTATGACTGATTTGTTATTCACTTGAATTGATACGGAATGTTAAGGAATGAATAATTAGCATTTCAATTGTCTATTCTATCAGCAGATCACCAGTGATTTAAATACTTTCAAGAAAAAGGTCATCATCTTATCGATCGGAGCAAGATGATTATCTCTTACCGGTGCCCGGTGCCCAAATCCCCCACATAAAAACAACGGCTGTGTACTGATGAATTACAAATCAACCAACCTCCTGGGAGGAGATCAAATATTCAATTTGTCAGCAGGATTACAAATCGAATCCCTAGTAAAGAGCCTTATTTTCGTTGGTGTTATCAGCTTTTGGGGTCTTCATATTAGTAATATTTCTCTTTTATCAAGCAATTGACTTGATTGCTCATTCAATTTATTTGACACGTATAATGTTGGAGAGATACAAATGAAGGTAGTATAAAACCAAATAGGCCATCAGATTCGATGAAAGTCTTTTCTTATTGATAAATGATGGTACTACTACCTAATGACCGTAGTGTAGAAATGATTGGGATTTACATCACCGAACTTTATAGCACACTACTACTCCATGGGAGTTGAATTTGAATAATTTTCTATTTGGCAAGAACAAAAGAAAAAGAGAATCCATGATGAGAATTAATTGAATATTTTATGAACAGAAATTCTTCAAAGAATGGTGGGTAGTATAATTCCTTCGGAGACAGATCACATGGAGGAGCGGGATTGGAATTATTCTACTGTATGGCCCACATATGTAGGAGATACTTGAAAAAACAGTTCTCTGTGTATCATTGGACCTGTAATCTGAACTAGAAAACACCAGTTTGCTTCTATTGGATATTGAAGTCACAAATCTGACTGGCTAGGTACTTATCCAGTGAGCCCTTCTCAAATAAATGATCATCATATTTGAAGATAGAGGGCGGAATTGGCAATAAAAAGATATCGTCTACGCACCTCATCGTATTACAGCTCCGACTCCATGAGACAATTGGATGTAATCGGTTTGAATTGGACGGTGTTTTCATTTCCAGAATCTCTTGGTATGATAAAGTGCATACGGGGAAAATGAATCATCGATTGAATCATCTTCAAGAATTTCATGCGCCATATGACCTTTTGGGTGACTCTCATATTATTTCACCAATGGGCCATATTCTTGAAAAATCATCATCTTCCACTGGCATCATATCCGTTGATCATTACACGCAACCAGATTCCAACTAATGACCAATCTTTACAATTCACACCACGCCATGGCCGTGTTTTCATCGGAGCGGAAGAGAGCATTGCGTTTGATTGTGCTTCTGGATACCCAACGATAAAATAGTATTCTGGTGCGTGTTATTCAGAATGCCTTCATCCAGAGATAAATAAGTATTTGCAACTTGTTTATATGTATAGATATCATTTCCATCCAAAGTTTGACAGTCTTTGGGGCTTTGATTAAGATCTACAGGATATTCAAAAAAGAAAATCTTAAATTTATAACGACGTTTATATATGTAGATATTGTATATAGAGAGTGATCCAATGCGAGAAAGAAGGATCAAATAAATAGAGGGCATAAAGTCAACAGCAGAAAACATGATGATCGTGTCCTAAGCAAAGGACATGAAGTTAAATATGGGCATAACTTAAACAGAGTTGTGGGCCAAGTATTGCTTCATGGTGTCAATAACGGATTGTTCAATTGGAATGAACTTGTAGTCATCAGCAGCTGCAACAACATTGGAGATATCGTATTTCAGACCATCGGCAATCAATTGAGGAGCAGCTGATGGTTCACCTTCAGCAATCTTACCCTTCAATTCTGGGAAGTTCTTGTTCAACATGTTCAATAGATCTTGGGCAATGGTTGGACCAGAGGTAATGAAAAGTCTTTCTTCTTGCAACTTTGGGTTTTCAAAAGCTAAAACATGGAAGTTGGAAACATCTCTGACATCAATAACCAACATTGGCTCACCAGCTTGAGCAGTCTTCAAGGACTTGTCAAGTTTAGTAACCTTGGTGATCATTTCGTTGGAAGTGTTCAAAGTCTTACCAACAGCGCTTTCAAATAATTGAGGACCAAGAACGTATGGTGGGTTGATAGTGGCCAATTTGAAGTTGACGTCTTCATTCTTAACGAAATCTCTTGCGGCGATTTCAGCATACTTCTTAGAAGCACAGTAAGCAGCAACTTCATTGTCACACATATCCCAGGTGATGTTTAACCAGTCCTTGTTGGTGTGAACAACGGTGGTCATTTGTGGACCAAATTGCATGATAGCAGCAAATGATGAGGTAACGACAACGTTGGTAACTTGAGGAGCGTACTTCTTGATGGCCTTCAAGATGTTCAAAGTACCATTGACAGCTGGATCTAAGTAAGCTTCCTTCAATGGCTTGTCGATACCGAAGGAGAATGGAGAAGCAGTGTGAAGAACAACGGTGATTTCTGGGTGCTTCTTCAAAACAGCATCGAAAGCATCGTCAGTGGAGATATCTTCAACAATTTCGTATTGAAGGTGGCCATTTGGATGAAGCTTCTTGAATTCAGCTAATAATGGAGCGTATCTCTTTTCAGATCTTGCAGTACCAATGACGTTGTAACCTTTCTTTAATAAGGCATCGACGATGTAGTTGGCAATGAAACCAGTAGCACCGGTGACTAGGACAGTTTTGGTAGTGGCAGACATTTTTGTTTGTTGTTTGTTGTAGTTGTAGTTGTAATATTCAATTGAATTGATATGGAATGATAGAGAGTGAATAATTACCACTTCAATTGTCTATTCTATCAGCACATCATCAGTCTCTTATATACTCTTCCATCCGAATGGTAACTCCAGTAGGGTGATCGTCTCTCTGGAGTTTAGTGACAAAATCCGCATGTCAAAAGAAACGCAAAAAGAAACGACGCGCGGCGGTGCACAAAAAGGTCCGAGGAAGCTCCATTTCAATGAAATTCACAGCACCATCAACCAACCAAAAGAACCTTGTGGAAACAGATCAACCATGAAATTTGTCAGCAGCGTTATAAACCTCCTAGTATCATCTCAATGGTCTCCTCAGCCTTGGTTTCATCAAGGTTCTCTGGTTGTCGTGTTCTGGAGTACTTTTCCTTCTTATTACTAATCTTCTTTTCAATCTCAAGCAATTGACCCAACTCCTCATTCAACTTTTTGAAATCTTCATTTTCCAAGAGCAAGTCTCTGTCATAGAGTTCTGGAATGAACAGATTAACTCCATCCTCACTGATATTCTTTTTCAAGACATCCTCAAAGAATTGTTTAACTATATATTGATTTTGATCCTGGGTAGGCTCATCATTGGCTGCAATTCCAACCAAATCAAGCAAGTTGTCCTTCTCCGAGTCGGTGGCCTCTTCGAGAAATTCAAGGTACAATCTTCTGAGTATAAACTGTAGCAAGTGCAATTTTGGTGAGTTTTGTGACAACAAGATTCTGGTGACTACATTCAGAGTATCTCTAGTACCCGGAAGTTCGATACCTCTACTGATATTAGGTATCACGAGATTCTCAATGTCATTTGTTTCAACAAAGTTAGACTCGATTATATCGGTGTTATCTTCGCATTGATTAAGCTTATCCAAATCCATCATCTCGATTAATGAATCCATCTTCTCAACCATTTCATTGTTGGGATACTCATTCTTGAATTCATCTGTTGAGTTGCTGTCCGAGATCTTATCAAGAGGCTTGGTATTCAATAATTTCTCATCTTCTTTGAAAGGCAATCTGACAAGAGTAAACCCGTATATGTCCGCTTGCTGACTATCATCACCACCACTTTCCATTTCCTCAAGGGATCTTTTGTGATCACCAGATTCTTGCTTGATGGAAACATTCTTGGTTGATTTTGTTAATATAATACAAGGCATTAGAGCACTTAAATAGATATCTCTCTTGGCCTTTGTCACGGATCTGACAACTGCTATTAAGTTTTGCTTGAGTAAAGACTGTGCAAGAGAATTAAAAGCATCCTTATCTCTCAAAGTTCCATTCTTTTGCGGCAAAATGATCGTTGATTCTCCAGAAAAATACCAAGGGGGAATACGATCTTTCTTGGCGAAACTTATAACATCAATGCCTGCAAATGTGGAAATCTCCATGGCCTTTTGTAAGCTGCTTGTAGCTGGTAAAGTTGTTGAACCGTATCTGTATGACCTCTCAATCTGAGAGGTTTCAACATGAATCAAATTATCTTCTTCTTCCTCTTCTTGTGCTTGTTCTTGTTCTTCTTGTTCTTGTTCCTCATTTCCTTCCAATTCTTCACCGGCTTTCGACTCTTCTTTGGCAGCTTTATTCCCGTTAAGATTAATATAATGATCTCTGACATGATTCAATTTGAAGATTCTATATTTATTATCCTCCTCATTGTGTTTTATTCCAAATTCTTTGATAAGTGAATTGGTTTCCCTCTTCGTCAATGGATATCCCTCAGCATTGAAAACAATCGAATCCATATCCGTATTCTTATTGTAATTTGGTTTCTTGTCCGAAAATTCACTTGCTGTTGTTGTTTCTAGTCTGAGGTCATCCAAACAATTTTGAATATCAATACTATCCAAATCGCATCCGATTCTTATCTCACCTTTGAATGTGCATGTAGGCTGAACAGTTTTAATGGTTTCATTCCTCCAATCTTTTGACACCTCATTTGCATCTTCGAAATCAATCACATATGAATCGGTAACCCGACCATTCAAGTTCTTCAATTCATCAACAAATTCTTCAATCCGGCTTAAATTCTGGTCAAACACAGATTTCATCTCATCTTCATCGTCATCGGCTTTATTGAAATAAAGAAAACCAATTATAGGATCGTAAACCTCAACATACTGAAGTAGCATCTCAGAGATCCCACTCCATGAAGATGGATTCTTCAAATCCGAAAACAAGATAATGTTCAGCTTTTCCTTCCTCTTAGGGCACATCTTACCATTCACTTCCTTTGATGGGTTGAGCTCCTGTATATTCTGAAGCACAACAGCAAGAGATCTCGGAATATCAACCTCAGCTTTGGGAACAATGGGATCCTCATTAACCACAATCCATTCGTTTCGAAGCTCAATCAGCTTACGCCAATCAATCATTTGAGGCTGATACACCTTACAATTCCCCCAGTTACCTTCTCCATTTTCATCAGGTGGGAATTGCTCATTCAATGGATTTTCAGTCTCTTTGTCATGGATAGTTGCTATTCCGATCAAATCACTCTTCTTCTTCCCACGCATGATTTTTGAAACCATAATATCTGAGCAATAAAACAACGAATTTTCAATGGGTTCGCCCTTCATCGAAGGTGATAGATCATAGATGAAATATGTGGTTTCCTTTTCCGCCATTGTTGTACTGACTGACTCAATTGATGCTTTGTTCCATCGACAACACAAGTGCTCTTCAAGACGGAGTTCTCCATTTAACCATTTTACTCATTCACGTGAAGTAAGTTCCGCGTGGCTCTCTCAAAATCACCAATTGCTCTCTTTCTCTCTGTGCTTACTGCAATTGCCTTTGAATGGTACGTGTTGGCACCAACCTCTTCCTTCCCTTTCTTTTGTAGAGATTACAATGATCCAGTAATACTGTTTGAATCAAACCAACTCCAAACGAAAGCAAAGAAGCAAAATGAGACTGCTAAATACAAAGACACATGCTTTAATAAGAAGACCCAATTTCCTACTTGGAAGGGCAATACGTTTCAATTCATCCACAACAACAGCATCATCATCATCGGTGAACATACTCAATTCAAAACAAAAGGAAGAACTCAAATACAAACAATACCAAGAGAAACAAGCCAGAAGTGAAAAAATCGCAAAATATACATTTTTCACACTAGCTGGTATCTTAAACATCGGATTGATGCTTTACCTATGGCAGCCATGGAATCCATACACCACTGAAGTCAGCAAAGATTTAAGAATAGGCTTGAGAGCAGAATTGGATACGGAAGCTAAAGAAGATTACTTAAAAGCTTTGAAACATTATCAAGTTGCATTGAAAACATGTTTGGATCAAGGAATGTCCCAGACTGATCCGAAATATACTGGAATTGTCTTGAAAATTGCTGAAATGTACCAGAAATTGGGTATGACTGACAAGGAAAGACTAACATGTAAGAACTTGGGTGAATTTCTATTCCATAAACTTTTGAATAATGAAATTGAAGAAGATTTGATAGATCAGACGATTGCACGTGATTTGACAGTTACAACCAGATACGTTACAATAGCCGACAAACAGAACGTTAAGGACATGATGTTTGAGTTGATGGACAGAATTGTATTTGCTGAATCCCGAATCAATTCCAAATGGTCTTTTATGAAAACTTTAAGTATGGAAGAACTTGATATCAATGAATTGATTGATCTCGATAAAGATTGGTCAACCAAGAAAGATTTCATCAAGACAAACTTGGACCCGAAAGTTTATGATTTCATGAACACCTGGACTGAGCCGGATTGGCCAGTGTTTCTAGATCCTTTGATTTCCACTAGAGATTTGTATGCTACGTTGGGTATGCTCACAGATGAACAAGATTTGTCAATCAAGTTATTGATATCCAACTTACTTTGGATGAAACTCTCGAACCGTGCACCGATTTTCATGGGTACAGAGTTGACGAATTTAGCATCCTCGTATTATCTGAAAGCTGAACATAATGGGTTTGTAGCTGATAAACTACGTGAAAAGATGAAAGATATTAAAGATGATGATGAAAGACTAAACTACCAAACTGTGATCGACTATCAATCAAAAGAACATGACGAGGCTATCAAATCCAGTGAAAAAATTTACTTGAAACTAGTTGATAAATACAGCTCACTAGATTTCAAAGATGATAAGAAAATACAATCATGTGTTGGATTGTCGTTATATTCATTAGGTGTGATCAAACTACATCAACAAGAGTTTGATTCATCCATGGATTATTTCACAAAGGCCAAGCAAAAGGCTTTGGATGAGGGAAACTTACAATTGAGTTTTCGAGTCGATGATGAAATTGAAACATTGAACGTTGCAAAGGACTTAAAACAGAGTAATGTTGAGAGAGATGGAATGATAATTAGTTGAGTTGGGCATTCAAAAGCATTTGTATGATTTATTTATATATATGAGAAATAAGATGTAATCTCGAGGTACGGCATTGTAGCACGGTAGAGTAAATAAAAAAAAACCATTACAGGTTTACCACTTTAGAAACGATTTTAAATAGATGATGTTTTTTTATCAAATTTTGTTGACAATTATACAACAGAAAAGTTGAAAAGGGGAGAGGGAGAAAGTATGTATTAATTTATTTATGAAAGAAAAATAACCAACATCAAAGGTAAAAAACCTAAGATGAGGTCATAACTTGCCAAACTCTGATCAAGTTATCGGTGTAACCAGAGAATAAGTTTTGACCATCAGCAGACCAAGCTAATGAGATACATTCTGGAGTCTTACCTTGAGCAACTTCTGGTTTCAATTCTTCCTTCAATTCTCTTTCTTGTAAGTTGTAGATCTTGATGGATGATGAGGTAGCAGCACATAACCAGTATCTGTTTGGAGAGAAAGCTAAAGCATTGATTTCATCACCAGCGGATAAAGTGTATAAGACTTCCTTGGAGGCCAAGTTCCATAAGATGATGGAACCATCCTTACCACCGGAAGCAGCTAAAGATCCATCTGGGGAGATGGTGATAGTAGAAATGTAACCAGTGTGACCGACGAAATCAGCAACTAATTGCTTGTCTTCTAAGTCCCAGATCTAAATTTTCAGTAATAATTAAATTATTTTGATGTTAGTAAAAGAATTCTTTTGACAAATTTGTGAGTAGTGAAAGATATTCAATTTTTTGCAGTTGAATTAAAAAAAATGTCACAAAATGTTTGTATGAATTTCATCAGAGATCTTGGTGATAATTATTATGTCTCATTGGGAAGCCCTAGGCTCCCCTCTGAAGTAGCAAATATTATAATACATCATTTGAAATTGTTGGGTCATAGTGGGGGTGGTTGTTGTTATATGTCCAATTGTAATTACAAACATTTGTGTGAATTTTTTTCAACTGTGAAAATTTGAATATCTTGTAATAGTATGAAAAACTTACCTTAACGGTTTTATCCCAACCAGCAGACAAAACAACAGAGTTGTCTGATGGAGAACATCTGACAGCAGAAACCCAATCGGAGTGAGATTGGAAAGTTTCAGCACATTCACCAATGGTGTTCCATAACTTGACGGTGTTATCTCTTGAAGCAGAGACAATTTGTCTGACATTTTGAGAGAAAGAAACGGACAAGACATCGGAAGTGTGACCAACAAATCTCTTGGCACATTCACCGGTTTCTAATTTCCATAATCTTAAAGTCTTATCCCATGAACCAGATAAAGCGTAAGCACCATCTGGAGTTAAGGCGACATCAGAGACAATGTGAGAGTGACCTCTTAAAGCTCTCTTAGCAACACCATAGTTGTTTTCATCTCTGGTTAATTGCCAAGCGATCAAAGTCTTATCTCTTGAACCGGACAATAATAAGTCTGGGTTTGATGCAGTGGTGGATAAAGATGTAACCCAACCGTTGTGACCTATAAAAATGGAGAAAAAAATTTAGTTAGTATTACGAAAAATTTGGGAAATTTGGTAAAAAAGCTCTCTCCTAAAGTGATGACCCTGTTTGTAGTGAGCAAGTTATAGAAAAGTTTGGTCAGACCACTCTAGATGATTGTATGGGGGCAGCTACTACTCAAGCTGGATTGTTGTTGGACGATTTTCATTCTGGGAAAATGGAAGAAGACGACACATGATTTTGATCAGGTGGTTGCCAAGTAAACAATGATTGCAGAGTGTATTGTATTGAATAGTGTAGTCCATTGAATAAAAGTCAAACAGGAAGATGGAATATGGAATTTGGCGTTGGTTGATTGAACGGACCACATCTTGATTTTTCAAGTCATCATTGTATGAATTGTACCTGTGTGTGATATGAATATGCTGTTTCTATTGTATATTATAGTCAGCTGTAGCTGACTAGGTATGTATCATATATTTTCCAGCCATGTTCAAGTTCATGTTCAAGTTCAAGTTCACATGAAGGATCATCATATTCATTGTTGGAGGGAGGGGGTTGAATGAATGGGGGATTAAACATACCTTCTAAGGTACCTCTTAAAACTAAAACTTCGACGACTTCGTTAGACATGTTGATGTTATAAGTTGTGTCAATATGATGTTCTTTCTAAGTAAAAAGGGAGAGTATATAGTACACTTCAACAGTTTTGATAGTGAGTTCAAAATCAATGTTGAATTTGAAAAGATTTCAGTATGGCAGTCTCGCGCGCACTCACTGTCTCACTCACTCACTCTCACTCGCTCACTCACTCGCTCTGTCTCACTCACTCAGAGTTACCGCTGTGCCAGCTGCTCGCTCTCTCCCACTCCCACTCCCACGCGCTCTCTCTGGAAAACCGGCGGGACAGCGTGCTGCAGTGAGTGGTGCGCGGGGGAACTGGCCTGATGCCCGCATTTTGTGACTGCTATTGCGGGAAAACCCAAAGTTACCATGTGCACGGGTGTTTTATGGCTTCCCAACCTTCTACAGTGGCTGGTGACTTGGGGTGTTGCAGCTTATGTGGCGCATGAATTTATCTTCCCAATTAGGAAAAAGGGGAAACACAGTTGAAATCGTGAACAATTGAGCATGTTTGTTTGGTGGTGACTATCCTAGATCACCGTGTAATGAACCAACTTTTACACATCCAATGACACAGCAATTACCATCATCTGCAACAAACTCAAAGGGAATAGAATACATCCAAAAGAGAGTTCAATCACTACAAGAAATCGACTCAAAGATTGTCTCCTTTGTGGATAACCTTTCAAAATCATTGGAACTACTTAAAAAGGGGAAATTCGAACCTCATAATCATAACAATCTCACGAAACCATTCAATGAAAGTGTCAATGATGTTTATTCAGACTTGAGTTTTGTTACTACTCATCTGCGTAGAGAAATCAAGATTTGGGATACAAAGATAAATACCGTTGGTGGTAATGGCAATGGGAACGATGATTTGGATGGGTTGAATGTCTTACCTATTCAAATCAATAAAAAAGCAACTTGGATTAATAAGGATAAATTCAATCAAGAAATTAAAGAACTGGATTCAATACTTGGTGATGATTTCAATAAATCGGTTGAAGAGTCATACCAAGCAAAGAAACTATTACAACAAGAAAGGGAAGCTGAAAGATTAAAGAAACAAAGATCAAAGGAATTGGAAAAGGAAAAGAAACTGCAGTTGGAGAAGGAACTCAAGATTACAGCGTCAAATGAAAATGGTATCATTGATGGTGATAATATTCTTGTTGAAGACCAAGATACAAAAAATGAATCTATCAAACAAGAAGTTCCAAATGATCAAATAATTGATCTTGATGATCCTTTACTTGATGAGAATAAATCTGCAACGGTTGAACCAACATCTGCAACAGGAGCCTTGCTAACTGTAGAACCAATCACTATCAATGATGATGATGATGATGTCACCACCAATGCTCAAGGAGAAGACATTGAATTGGATGATGCGAGTGTCGATGATTTGTTTGGAGATGATAGTGATGAAGACCTTGAAGGAGGAGAAGAAGGAGAAATTGAAGACAAGAACAATGGTGATATCAAGATGGAACTGTAGACATTGCAAAAGACAGTATACACTGCTTCAAGTCATCGTGGGATGGCTTCTTTCTGTGTTATTTTTGGTTTCCAACTTTAATTTAAGATAGTCGATGCTAATGTAAGAGAACAAACTGGGTGAGTATCTAGGTGCATCATCTAACACCCCACCCCTGCGTACACTGTATCCCCCAACATAACACTGGTATCATGATTTGTACGACCATCTGTTACACAATAATGATACTAATCACCATGTAACGTGAACCCACTCACCACTCACCACTAGTGGCATGTGATCTGCTTGAATGGCCTTGAATTGATGGGCAGGTTCGTGCGAGCCACAAAGTTTCCAGGCCCGTGCGAAGAGACGAATTTCAGTGTGATTTTCGTGTTTTATCTTTATCGTGTTTATCCATGTTGCATTACCGTATCTTTTGTGCTTTTTTGCTTATTTGTCTTATTGTTTCTTTGCTGTGGGATAATCAGAGTATATATACCATCTGCTACTTTTTATCCAGCCAATTGAAACCTCAGTTGGTGCTCAACTCATACATAGCAGCCACCACTACACTGACACGGCCACTGCTTCCGCCCAAATATACAAATATATCCAGCATCATCATCAAACACTGTACCACCATACCACCATAGATATTCAACGATAGAAACATAGACACAATGGCTAGAAGGTACAACAACTCGATATTCACAACCAAACTGGGTATATTCACACTGGGTGTGATAATATTCAACTTGATACTATTCACAAACGACCATCATCAGACAATGGAAATCAAAGAGATCAAGATGGAAATCGACAACATTTCAAAATTGTATCCAATGGCCAAAGGAGCCAACCCATTTGACCCATTGGTCACTGAACAACGACTTGCAAAGTTTTTCCCATATGATTCACCAAGCCAATCAAACAGCAGCATACCTAAGAACATCTTTCAAATGTATAAACATCTACCAGGCCATCCGGATTTCCCAAATACCGACTTGTGTAACAAATGGCGAGATGCAAATTTGGATTTCAATTATGAGTTTTTAACCGATGAGATACTAGATTCAATCAAAGGTGCATTCAACGAAACAGTGCCTGAGATTGCAATGGCTTTGGACCTGTTGCCTACAATCATATTGAAATCCGATTTCATCAGATACTTGATAGTGTATCTGAATGGTGGCTTGTACGGTGACTTGGATACAAACATGAGATACCCATTGAATGAATGGTTCGATACAGATAGACCGGTTGGATTTGTAGTTGGATTAGAATACGATCCAAATGAAGAAGAATGGGAAAAAGTGATGCCGCATAGAGCACAAATGTTACAATGGTTTTTCAAATCCAAGGCAAACCATCCAATCTTACGTAAGTTGATTGCCACTATTGTATACACCACTTTCAATGCCAAAAAAACTGATAAGTTGGTTCCTTATTATAAAGATTTTTCAGATGTCGATAAGTTGAAATCAATTGATATAATGGATTGGACAGGACCAAAAGTTTGGACAGAAGTAATTTATGCACATTTTAACTCTTTACAAAATCCAACAATCACAGATACAGACGTTAAAAGATCCCATTCTCAACTATTTGGACCTAAATTGAAACCTGGTGAAGGTATTAACTGGAAATTGTTTTCTGGTATGGAATCTCCAATCTTGATTGAAGATGTGGTTGTGTATCCAGTTAAATCATTCAGATACTCTGAAGATTCCTGTCCCGTTGAAGATTTCTGTTATGTGATTCATCATTTCTCGGGATCATGGAAGAATAACTAGACACGGTTTTGTATTTTTATCCAAGAACTCTCCTCATATTTTAATTTATATATATAACCTGCTTTACACACGTTAGAAGTGTTTTGTGTTTTGTGTTTTGTGCACTGTATCTTGTATCTTTAACTAATCAATCTCTCGCTACGATAAGAGATGGAAGCGATGGCTGGTGCACGGATGTGCAATCCCCCTTTTCCACTTTTGTCTCCCAGTTGATCCCTTTTTCAGATGGTATAGCCAACCCCAACTCCAACATTCACTACTTCCTGCATGGATTCTGCAATATAATTTACGATGATAAGTTGATGTATCTTGGATGGTACCACATTTCAATGAAGTGATTGCCGTTTATGGATAGAAAGCCAGAGGGTGTTGAAGAAATGGAAAATGCCATGGTTTGTAGAGAATTCGAGCTACTACATCAAAATGGTATTTTTGAGGAATATTAAGGGAGAGATAGCAGACAACCAGTAAAATGAAAGTGTAACTCAAGAGATTTCAACTTTGCTGATAGATATAGCATATATCTTCCAACACCAAATACAAGTGGTTATAATGGTGGTTATATTGTGAAGTGAACTGGGGAATGAGTAGAGATCTACAACTGGGCTGCGAGGCACAGCCAACTGCGGACTGATTACGCTACAAGCTACGTAAGCACACACAAAGTCATTACGAAAAAGGGGCAAATCACCACTTAACACTTGAATCACAAACTTACTAGCTGATAACCCACAGGTAAACAGCCTGTATTTGAGTCACACGGGTACTATTGCCACTTATGAAGATAAAAAGCAATGCGTTTTCCATATCTTGCAACTATACCGCTTTTTCTTCCAACTTTGGGATTTTGCTTGCCTATTGCAGACCCAGATCCAATCAAGAACGGAGTTCATGATTCGCAAAGACTCATTTCACCAGAACTACGTTACAATACCTACTTTAATAATAATGAAGGTCAGTTGTTATTGGATACTGACTCGGTTGAATCTTTTGAATTTGATTTTTTCTTATCCAGTTTCAAAAATCAGAGATTTGAAGATGATGAGAATTATCATATTGAGTATTTGGCAAGACTTGAAGTTTTGATCAAAAATTATAAACAGAATCAGTTGGTTAACATCCTACATCAAGATCAAGTGGTCAATATGACGGATATCATCATAACAACTAACTTTATTGGGAAACCTAGTATGGAGAATTGGTTCACAAAAAAAACGGTTGCCGAACAACAACAACAACATCAACAACAACAAGGTGACTCTGATGACATGATTCAACTTTATCCAACTGAGATAACTAGCAAACTAGTTGACTATAAAGAAAATCAATTAAACAATGTCAAGTATTTGGAATCTTCAGGAATCAAATTCGAAGTCTCCTATAAGTTTAGTAAATCCTTGAACTGGCTCATAGTTTGTATAAACCACGATAAAAAAGAATTTATATTGACAAACGACTTGATCAATCCAAATAGATTAATTGATGATGGTAATGGCGATGTTTATCCTACACTAAATACGATATCATCTTCATATAATGATCAACTAAACCAATTCTTACTGAAATATGAATTTGTCATGATTTACTTAATAACATCGGTGTTTTTTGTGATGCTACTATTCTTCCTTGCATGCTTGATGAGATGGAAATTAAGAAAAGATCTCCACAATAGACGGAAACAACCCCATTTCGATTTGGAAGCAAGGGAAAGAATACTGAAGATGCTATTCAACTGATGGAAATGACCCCCCTTCTTGGTGTGCGCACGACCATCGCTCCAATTTCCATAATTTCCGGGGTAAGAATACCACAGCACACAAGAAAATAAAACGGCACGATAAGGATGTTTTTTTTGATTTTTCCCTGACTTGAGTTTGTTGTTATATATAACTGTTTGGGGGCAAATTTTAACAACAATACGATGGCTACACTAACCACATTCGAAGTTCAACCGGATGATATTCCAAATCTCGTTGAACAACTTCACTTGAATTTCCAAAAGAAACCAAACAATGATTTGTTATCGATTAAAAACGAGTTGAAATCATTGCGTGACAACTTGATCAAATCACAGGATGAAATTTGTTTAGGTTTATTGAAAGATTTCAACAGATCGCCACAAGAAACTATAGTTGCTGAACTTGGCCCTGTTTTATCTGAATTGAAGTATTTTATCAAAAATATTGATGATTTATTGAAACCTTCCAAACCAAATCATGTCTCTGCAACTTTTTCAACTCTGAGTTTGTCAGTTGAGAAGATCCCATTGGGGGTGATTTTAATTGTTGTACCATTCAATTACCCATTATTATTGAGTTTATCACCTTTAATTGGTGCATTGGCAAGTGGCAATAACATTGTTTTAAAATTACCTTCTGATCAGACTCCAAATTTTTGCAAAACATTAACAAAAGTGTTACTCAACTCAATACCAAGTTCAAAATTATCAATTATCAATGGTGGTTTAGAATCATCCAAGATTTTAACTGGTTTAAAATATGACAAGATTTTCTTCACTGGATCAGGGAAAGTTGGTAAGATTTTTGCCATTGAAGCAGCAAAGAATCTGACACCTGTTGTTTTGGAATTAGGAGGTAAATCACCTTTGTTTATTACATCCAAATGTGAAAATTTACAAAAGAGTATCGATAGAATCTTTTGGGGTAAATTCACAAATGCTGGTCAAACTTGTGTTGCGCCTGATTATTTACTAGTTGAAGACTCAATTTATGAAGAGTGTATTAAAGTGATGTTGGAAGAATACAATACAATCTTTGGTACTATCTCTAAAGATGATGATTTTTCTCATATAGTTGATAAGAATTCTTTCAACAGATTGAGCAAATACTTGAAAGATACAGAAGGTGTAATTGAAGCTGGTGGTGTTACAGAGATTTCAACAAATTTCATATCACCAACGATTGTAACCAATGTTAAATTTGATGATGTTTTAATGAATGATGAGATATTTGGACCAATATTACCGATTATCAAATACTCCAAACTTGATTCAATAATTGACGAAATCAATTTGAATCATCCTAATCCATTGGCACTATATATATTCTCAGATAACAAAACCGAACAAGATTTAATCCAATCGAAAATCAAGAGTGGAGCAGTGGGTATCAATGAAACATTAATGCATGCTGGATGCCATCAACTACCATTTGGTGGAGTTGGTGAATCTGGGTATGGGATTTATCATGGTGAGCATTCCATTGATACATTCACACATCAAAGAGCAGTTTTCAAGCAGCCATTTTGGGTTGAAGGAATCGTTAAGGATAGATATTATCCGTACAATGAGTCCAAGATCAAAAGGCTGTCGATGATGTCTAATTTACCCGATATTCCTATGAATTTTAGCTGGTTACCCAAATTTTTGCTGAGTGTTTCCATTGGTGTTGTTATTGGTTTTCTTATTGGTTGGTTTGCAAAGAATTGATTGTTAGTTATTATTACTTATTGAATTTTTTTTGATATGCTTATGATTGAATTTTTTGATATGATATTATTATACAGTAAAGAGATTTTTTTTTTTTTTGAAAAAATGCGGTAGTAAGTTCAAGACAAATTGAAATCATCAATCTTATTCTTATATTTCAAAACATTTTGCTTGATCTTTGAACCATCAACCCAAGTCAAATAGTCCTCCATGTTTCTGGTAACCAAATAAGCAGGATCGGTGATAAGATTAGGACCAACTCTAACATGACCCTGTTCAATGAACTTGACAGCATCACCAACATTTTCAGCCATCTTCAAACGGCACATCACAACACCGATTCTTCTTCTACAAATTGCACTCACCGTAACTTTATTTTCCAAATCTGAAATCTTTGATTTTGTAGGAAGGATACCTATCCCGTATAATTTATCCAACAACAACTGTTCATGTTTTATTCTGTATGGGTCAGCAGGCTGTAATAATGCAAGCTTGTGTGATATTTTTCTAATTTCACCACAGATCTTGTTGTATTTATGGTAATCTTCTCTGTTTTGGATATGGTATGTTCTCATCACTTGCACATCTCTGTGTCCTTGATCTTGTTTCCATTCGAGAAAGTCAACCTTCTTAAGGAGTTTCTTCTCATGATGCTTCAACTTTCTACCCATTCTTGTATGCTATGTGATATATATAACTAAATACACAGACAGGAGGCATATTTCATATCTTTCTGTTCTTAGTAAATTGAAACAAAAATTAAAAAAAAATAAAAATTTAGAAGAAGGTCGTGCCCCTGCGAACTTTCCATTTTGAGCAACTTTTTCATTTTCAAATCGACAAGAAGTTGAGATTTCAGAAAGAAGAAGACCAGTTTGGTGACGAAGAAGCACTGGCTACTGGTTTGCACAGCTTCTATAAACATACCACCCACAGCATGTCCTTTTCCAGAGTGTCGAGATCGTTTTCCACTTTCTCAAGTTTGAGATCCCACATCGGATCATCGCCGGTGTTTGTGTCACCGGATGTTAAACTATCCACATTGGACCTATTGGTTCCAAGACTGATTCCAAAAGGTACAGAGACCATCAAGTTGAACAGATTGCTAACCATCACAGGACCAAGAGGTTCGATCGACTTGCACGTTCCAAGTTTCGTGAAGTTGGAAACCGAAGAGAATAAAGTTTCAATCAATGTTGAAAACGCAACCAAGAAGATCCAAAGAGAACTTTGGGGTACAATGAGAGCATTGATCAATAACAACGTTGTTGGTGTCACTGAAGGCCATTCGAGTACTTTGAGATTCCAAGGTACCGGTTACAGAGTGATGTTACAAGAGATTGATGGTGTGCAATGGGTTAAGATGAAGATTGGTAAGTGTAATTTACAAGGATTGCCAATTCCAAAGGGAATTTCATGTTCCACTCCAACTCAAACTTTGCTGATTTTGGAAGGTTGTGATAAACAACAGTTGAATTTGTTTGCTTCAAGATTAAGAAACTTCCATCCTCCTGAACCTTATAAAGGTAAGGGTGTTTACTTTAATGGTGAAACAATCAAATTGAAAGCAAGTAAGGTTAAATGATTCAAATACATTGTTACTCATCTTCATCTCCGCATTCAAACAATATTTCATTCATTCATTCAGTTAAACAATCAATCAATCATCCATCACAAAATCATTCACTCATCCAGTGGTTCATATACTCTACTCTATTTGTACATATAATTTATTTCTCTAACTCTTTTAGAAGTTGTCCATTGTAGAGACTGAGCCCATGCACTGCAAATATCAAAGTAACCAATAGTAATCCGTATACCCACCCACTATAGTCAACTTCATGCTGATCAGCTCATCAAGGTAACACTCGGCATAACTGCAACGCCGCGCACCCGTTTCGTCGTCCACCTTTGTTATGCCACCGCTTTCCAGTTTTTTTTTCCAAATTTCCACAATAAGTTCCATACAAAACACCATCACAAACTACTGTTGCAGAGTAGGATACCAGGCCACAGGACAACATACCACACCTCATACCACCATGTCATTGAGAAACCTTAGTATACTTACATTCAAGAGATTCAGCTCGACGGCAACGAGAGAGTTGACTTCGCTTGGAGCAATCCCATTCGTTGAAACTGAAGCAGGCTTAATACAAAGATCAAGCGAAGCAAGAAGACTCAGAAAGAGATTGTTGGACAGATGTGGATTGATCGGTGTGAAACGTGGAATGACATGTTTTTACGATAACGCAGGAAGAAGACTTCCTGCCACCATCATTGAGATCGATCAGGTTGAAGTGTTGGCTAATAAAACCGTTGCTTTGAACGGTTACAATGCTGTGCAACTTGGATACGGTTACAAGCCTAAAAATCAAACAAAATCAATGCTTGGACATTTCGCAAAGGCTAAAGTGTCACCAAAGGAAACAATTTTTGAATTCGAAGTTAAAGATGAATCACAGTTGATAGAACCAGGTACCCAATTAAAAGCTGATCATTTCAAAGTTGGACAACTAGTTGATGTGATTTCGATATCCAAAGGTAAAGGTTTTGCAGGTGTGATGAAGAGATGGAATTTCCATGGTTTACAAGCATCGCATGGTGTCTCGTTGGCACATAGAAGTGCCGGTTCTACAGGTCAAAATACTTCACCTGCTAGAGTCTTACCTGGGAAAAAAATGGCTGGTCATTTGGGTAACGATTGGAATACCATTTCTAATTTGACAGTTTTGGATGTCAATGCTGAAAAAGGTTACTTGTTGATTAAAGGTTGTGTTAGTGGTTCTAATGGTAATCATGTCAAGATTAGAGATGCTTTGAAAAGTAACGGTACCCATCTTACAAGTTCTCCAATGAAATTATAAACTACAAGTGTTTTTTATACTACATATATAACTCCCACTATTCATTCTTGTATATATATATCTATAATTAACTATCATGATAATATTTTTTGATCAAACGACAAGAGATAACTAACACAATACAAAGTATATATAATAATAATAATAAAAATGATATATAAGAGTCAGAAGATAGAAAAAAAACAAAACAAAAATAAATTGATCCCAAAAATCAATTTTGATTTTTTTTGTCTTGTTCTGATAACTATAATGTAATAAGGTCCCAAAAGAATAAACAAAAACAAAACAGAGTACATAGGAAAGAGATGGAGAGAATATATTGAGAAAAAAATCAATCACGGTAAAACCACTAATTACCATTTAATAATATGATTTTGAACAATTTCATTAACCAACTTGATCGAATAAGCAGGACCAAATCCATGACATTTTTCCTTTCCTCTTAATTCATCCATAATACCAATAATATCCAACTCTGAATCATCTTCATTCTTCAGTCTACCACTCCAATCATTCAAATAATCCCAAACTGCAGATATATTCAAAACTTGCTCATCATCAATCTCATACTTATGTGCAGGCTGCACAAACCCAGTCTGTCCTTCCACACCACCACCACCACCACCAACCTTCTTCTCGTATCCATGGTTCATTGGATCAACAATTGAGAAAATAAACTCTTCTCTGGTTTTGGGAAACTCGAAATTCCCATTACTTGACCCAAACCCAGTTCCTAAATCAGAAGAGGAGTTATGCAGTGATTGGTCATCCAGATCATGTTGACTTTTCTGCAAGATCTGGTTCTCCATACCCAACAGCAAATTTTGTTTTTTCAAATCCTCCAAATTCTTCAACAATTTTCCTCTTTCCTTTTCTGAATTACTTAACTTTGTACTCAACTCTTTCAATTTACCTTCTTTCCTCTCACGAAATGCCCTTTGTGCTGCTCTGTTCTGTGCTTTTCTTCTCTCGTATAGTTCCTCTTCGGAAATATGCTGTGTCGAGCCAACTGAATCGCTCATCATCATAGTACCGTTATCGAACATCTGCTGTTGTTGTTGTTGCATCTGATGTTGCTGTTGTTGCTGTTGTTGCTGTTGCTGATGTTGTTGTTGTTGTTGCTGTTGTTGTTGTTGTAGTTGAAGTTTTGATGACGAGTCAGAAGATGGAGAAGTAGTTGAGCTGCTTTGAACATTATGGAAAACCGTCTGTGCGAGAGGACAATCTGACTGTTGTGTATTATGCAAAGTATCTGAAATTGCATGCTCCATCTCATCGCAATCTTCAAGATTCAACTGACGTGGAGTTGGATTTCCAACAAACAATCCATTTGACCCATTTGGCGTGTTGCTGTTTTGAATTTGAATGGCATGGCTAGTTAGGTTCTGAGCAGTTAATTGTAAACCTTCTGAAGATCGTTGCTGATTTTGAATCAATTGAGGAGATTGATACAATCCATTACTTGGAGTAAGATTCTGCTTGTGTAATTGTATCTGCTGATGAAGAAGATGAGTCGGGCACTGAGACTGAGGCTGATCAAAGCTCGATAGTTGCTCTTGAAGATTATTTGTTTGTGTGTGTTGTTGTTGTTGTCCTTGTCCTTGTCCTTGCATCTGGTCATTGTCAACTCCTTGGTGATCGCCATGGCACTCTCTGTAGAAGCTTGGTGCTGAGTCGTGGGTATACGAATCCCAGAATTCGTTTGGAGAGGCGTTCATGGGTGGAATTGAAGCGGTGGTTATCAGTTTGTTATTCCACTAATCTATCACAAAGAACGGATTACAGGCACCACTAGCAAACAGGGTTCAGTTTAAATTGAATTGAATTGAATTGAAATCGAAAATGCCTTTTTTCGACTCGCCAACAAGCGACACGCGCCACACTCCCGCCCTTCTCGGTGGTGCGCCACACGCTGTGATAAGGAGTACAAGATTAGATCAATCCAACAGGAGAGGATGAACACAAAGTATATGTTAATGAATTTAACAATCAGAAGAAATATGAGAAAGAAAATAGAAATTTGAGTAAAGAATAAGTAAAGATCAAAGAGTTATAACATCAAATAAACTGACACAGACAGTATACCAAAAATATACCATGCTATGTATTGTAAATTTGCTTGTTTAGTATGCTTGATATGGATACAAACAACCTGATCTTTTTTCCAATTTTGAAAATTCCTGTTCAACATCTTCAACAGCCTCAACAACACTTTCCAAATCTTCATTTAAATCTCTCTTTTCTTTAGGTTGATCAGGCACGATACCATTTTTAGCATCTTCATGAAGCTTAGCTTCAGTTGCATCCTGTGGAACAAATTCAGCCATACCAGGTTTAATCTCACCTTGACCATTATTTTTCCAAGAACCACCAAACTGATGCCAAACATAACAATATTTACCACAATTATTTTCTGGATCTTCTCTGAATGACAATTTTGGATAAATAACAACATCATCGATCATAACCGGTGCTTTAATCCCAGTTAAGAATTTCCAATTGATAACTTCAGTCTGTGCAATTTCTGGTCCATATAATGGTCCCACTGTATCTCTTGCAGGATCGATATCAATAACAGTTGGGTTTTCCAATGAATTCAGATGAGCATAGATTGTATCTGTCCAAACAACAGGTCCAGTCCATTCCATGATATCAATTGATGAACATCTATCAACACCTTTAAAATCTTTATAATAAGCTTGTAATTTATCATTTTTTTTAGCATTATAAGTAGTTTCCACAATTTTGGCAATCAATTTTCTTAAAACTGGATGTCTTGGTTTAGCTTTAAAAGTCCATTGTTCAAATTGAACTCTTCTAGTCATATAATGTTCCCAATTTTCAAGATTCATATCTTCTTCAACAGCAACAACAAATCCAACATTACGATCGGAATCGAACCAAGTATCAACTGGTTTTTGCAATTGTGTATCGATATCAGAATAAACACCACCATTTAAAAAAATCAACAAATAACGTGCGAAATCAGATTGGATGATCTTATTAGGCATCATTTCAAAAGCTTCAACAACTTCAGGAACGGTATCTTCAAAATGAATCTTCAATTGATCCAAGATTTCATCATCAGTTAATAAATTATGCTTATAAGTTGGATTTTCATTTTTCCATCTGGTAACCAAATCTTTATGTGGGAAATCCGGATCATTCAATGGAACTTTCCACATTTGAAAGATATTCTTAATGATTCTCTTTGGAGTCTCATCAAATGGGAAGAATTTTGCCATTCTATCAGCAGTAACGGTGGCATCGTATGGGTTTGCACCTCTTGTTGATTTTGGATTCAATTTGTATAAGTTGTTCAATGCTTCTTTGATGATTTGATCTTCTGCATCCATGGACCAAGAGGTTGTGAATTTGAAAAGAAGAAATCCAATCAACAAACCAGCAGCGATGAACATCTTCTTGAACTTCGGAGACGAAGGGGACGCGCCGGACACGCCGATGTTTCTATAACCTGACATGATGGGATGAGGTTAGTTGAGATTAGTTGAGTTGTGTGGATTAGATGGTACGAGTTGTAATACACCAAGTTCACTTTTGAACAAGTTGTGCTTTTGGCGCAAAAAAGTTGCCAATGAAACGATCGTGCGCGGCCCAATTTGAGAGACGCGTTTTTTTTAATTTTTGTGGCTCTGTTTATTACACGGTTATTATTACGATTACTATCTATTACTATCTATGATACGGTTGGTGAGTTGTATGTATATTGTATTGTTTACATGGTGTGTAGTAAATAGGTAGTGTTTTGTTGGCTCTTATAATTGGATCGGAACCGGGTTCTTGCTCCATGGAGTCAAGTTCAGTGGTCTGGCATAGTAATACTTGTCATAACCGGTTCTTGAATCATCATCATCGTAACTATCCTTTCTCAAATTATCGTACCCGCAAAACGTGATCCGTGGCATGATCAACACGTCATCGATCTGTGTTGGTGCAATCGATTGTGTAAACGATTTGTAACTGAACCTTTGAGATTCTGGCACTTCGGGACCGATTATTGGTTGTTCTCTAACTTGTTTGGCAACTTTAACATAAATCGCATTTGGAATACCATTGAAATATTCAAATAATGTATCTGTAAAAATTGATGTACCAATGAATTGAACAAACGGTTCACCTGCATTATCTGTCTTTCGATATTCTTCATCCCAATTTGTTTTCTTAATCAATTCCGATTCTGAAAAAATCATAAAAGTGATTCTGGCAATCAATTTGGCCAAGAATGGATGGTGTGATTTGGCTTTGATTAGTGAAGTTGAAAAAGTTAATCTACGGTTGTATAAACTATCCCAATCTTCATCATTATAATCATTCACAACACCAACCATCAATCTATCAGGAACCAATCTTGATTGATACCAGAATTTAACAGGCTTAATATTGATGGTATCGATATCGGCATAAACACCTCCATTGACAAACAAAACTAAGAATCTTAAAAATTCATATTTGAGTCTATCATTTGGTAATGATCTTAAAGCATCCACAACTTCAGGAACATTTGGTTTCATATAATCAACAACAATATCTTCTGCATCTTGTAAAGTTAAAAGATTATGTTCATACAATTCATTAACATTTCTCCATCTTTCAATATGATCTTTACAACTATTTGGAAATTCGGAATCATCCAATTTTGTTGGCCAAATTTGCCAAATATTATTTTCAACCTCTTCATTTGGTTTGTATGAAAAGAAAAAAGACAATCTTTTTTCAATAGAATTGATATCGTGCACGTTTTTTCTTGGTGGTTTTCTGCTTTTAGCAGGGGCCACAATGGTGGAATTATGGGAAGATGAGGTGTCCTTTGTATATGAGGAGATGAACTGTTGCACGTTTGAGTTTGATGAGGTTGAAGAGTAGATGATGTTCAGGATTAGGAACATGGATAAAGTTGAAACTATGAGGTACTTGTACTGTTTCCAGATGTTCATGGAGAGGGTGGCCAGCTTTGTTGCTGTTGTTGGCGAGTGGACCACGCCGATGGTATCGCTAGCCTTGAACATGGTGGTAGTAAGCAATGGTAATCAGTAGTAATCAGCAATCAGTAGTAATCAGTAGCAATAAGTAGTAATCAATAAAGTAGTTTCAATAAAGTAGTAGTTAGTAGTTTAAAAAGAGAAACAGACACGCCAATTTTGCTGCGAATTTCAGAAACCCGAAAAAGGTCGTGTCTGAATCGAAAAAGTTGGCGTTTTTTCGTTTTTTTGGCTTTGGCTCTTTTCCAATTTTATCGATTGATCTGCTCAACTACTACTACTCTTGATTAGTTGACTGGTCTGCACTTCAAGCTACTAGTGATCTCCAATTGCCACTCCCCCCGTCTCTGCTTCTCCACCGACACCTCTGGCTAGCCTGCTCCTGTCTCAGTTCCCGTTTCAGTTCCAGTTCCACTTTTCAGACGTGTTCCCCTTTTATCGTGTCGTGTTGTGTCGTGTCTGTTCATCATCCCCCGTACCATTTATAGACTAATATCTGCATAGATCACACTTCCACAAAACACATACAGTGATCTCATTACATACGCTATCCATCCATCCCCTAATACTGCATTACCTCCTCTCCTGCTCTCCTGTTCATCTCAAATAGTGGTACCTTATTTCACGTGCCCCTTTCCAATTACAATCACTCGCTAAGCACCATTACAAGATGTCCTTCTTCACAAGAAATAAAAGAGCAAAGACATTGCTCCTTGCAGTGGCCATCCTATCATCATTGCTACTCTTCAAAGCAACATCAATCTCTTCACCTTCTCTCATCTTATCCTCTCCAACTTCCAAATTGGCCTCCTCAGCAAAGAGTAAACTCTCCTCTTCAGAAACTGCTCAAGTCTCATCAACAACACCTGAAGATGCAGAAAACTTGAAAAACCTTTACTTGGACGTGAACCATAAAGGTTCCATCGCTGGTGGCTCAACAGGTAACATGAAACTGGCTGATGATCCAAAGACTAAAAAACCAAATGGTGAATCTTCCAAAAATGATGAAGAAAGAACCATCCCTTCCATCTCAAATGAATCTCCAAGTGAAGAAGCATTGAATAGAATCAAACCAGAAGATGTTATCAAAGGTGATATCACTTTCCAAAATTATTTCACCTCAATCTTTGAATTGATGAGAAAAAATCAATTGAGTTATCCATTACAAGAAAGAATGGCTTTGAAAGATGGTAAACCTTTCATTGAAAGAGTCCTCTTCTTTGCCCAAACTTTCGATAGATTAAGTGAATGGGATTGTTCAACTTTTGTCAACTTCCCACCTCAATTCGTTAACGATTTAACAATGAAACATGATGCCGTTGTTAATGGTTTACCAAATACAATTCCTCAATTTTATAACGGTAGTGGTTACGTTATCGTTGGTGGTGGTAAATATTCTTGGTTTGCATTGTTAGGTATTGAAACTTTAAGAAAAGTTGGCTCAACTTTACCAGTTGAAGTCATCTTACCTGATGAATCAGATTATGAATTTGAATATTGTGATCAAATCTTACCAAGTTTAAATGCAAGATGTGTTGAAATGACAAGTGTCTTTGGTAAAGATACCCTTAAAAAATTCGATGTTTCCGGTTATCAATATAAAGCATTTGCAATGTTAGCTTCATCTTTTGAAAACTCCTTCTTGTTAGATTCAGATACTTTCCCAGTTCATAATCCTGATCCTTTATTCACTTCTGAATTGTTTAAAGAATATAAAATGGTTACTTGGCCTGATTTCTGGAGAAGAACAACTTCTCCCCTGTTTTATCAAATCACAGGACAAAAAATCGGTCCTACTCAAACTAGACATTTGAATGATTTCTTCACAGATCCAAAATACTATAGAGTTGAATCTGATGAAGATATTCTTTATTCCATTCCTTATCACGATAGAGAAGGTACAATTCCTGATTGGACAACCGAATCCGGTGAAATGTTAATCAACAAAAAAGTTCATTTCAAAACTTTGTTATTATCATTATATTACAATTTCGATGGTCCTTATGGTTATTATCCATTATTATCACAAGGTGGTGCCGGTGAAGGTGACAAGGAAACTTTTGTTGCTGCTGCTCATTATTATAACTTACCATACTACCAAGTTTACAAGATGGCTGATAGAGCATTTGGATGGTATAATCAAGAATTGAACTATGAACATTCTTCAATTGTCCAATATGATCCATTGGTTGATTTTGATAATTTACAACAGGTTAAAAAGAATATTAACAAGGCAATTGAAGAAGAAGGTGTCAATTTCAAATATGATTATGATAGATTCTTTACTGATTATTTCCAACCTCATAATTCCAAAAGATTATTTTACCATGTTCATGATCCAAAGATGGATCCATTCAACATTGTTAAGAAAAGATACACTTTTGATTTGGATGGTAACAAGATTAGAAACTTGGGTGAAGAATTTGGTACTTTTAATTTCGATTTGGAAGGTTTCATTTGGAATGTGATTAACCATTATGTTTGTGAAAGAAAGATTGAATTTGCATATTTCGAAAATGCAAATTGGAATAACTTGTGTGATACTTTCATGAAGGAACAATTGGAATTCTTATCAACTTCTGCTGAAAAGATCTTTGCAGGTCAAACTTTAGGTCAAATGGAGAGAATGAACAGAAACAATGCAGCCTGATTCAGTTCCCATTGACCATACTAAACAATACTTATTTTCTATAAAGCAAAACACACTTTCCAGAAGCCATTAAAAAAAAACAAGCTGGCAAAATCAAACATGCACTAAGTTGTAGTATACATTCTTTTATTCTGTATTACTATATCTTATGCCTCCCCCATTTTACAATTGTTAATCTTTTCTTATCTCCTTATCTCCTCTTTTCTTATTTTCCCTATTTTCTTATTTCCTTATTTTCTTTTTTATTTATCCTGCTTGTTTTGTTTGTAATTTTCAAATATAACTTATTAAACTCCTTAAATTCACTAAACAACTAAACTAGTAACAGGAAACCTAATATATCATCAACTTACTGAACAGGCAACCTACTACATGATCAAACTACTCAAAACAGCAAGTCACTACATCATTAAAAGTGGCACATTACTAGACCATTAAACGTTTCAAATGCAATTCACATCATAAAGTAAATTGCGTAAATACAAAAGGATACAAACAGCCGTCAACCACATCTATCCAACGACCATCAACCACATCTGCAAACCTACCGTCTTCTTTTGAACTTCTTATTACGGTTGATCTTCAACCTCACGAAATTATTAGACAACGGATGTTTCGAGGTATCCTTCTTGTTCAAACCTTTCAACTTCTTAAGCATCTCCCCCGTTGTCTCATCATCCTCCTCATCCTCATCATCTGGGTCAATCTCCTCGTCATCGTCGTCATCACTGTGTTGTTCGTTATCATCGTCTCTGAATCTTTTCATTGATTCTTCTTGTATTTTCTTCATCTCTTTGTGCACGTTCATGCCTTGTAATTCGTCGTTTGTTTGTAATTCTGTTGTTTTAAGTCTCACCCTTCTTGTTGTTCTTTTGATAGTTTTCACTTTCTTTCTATAGTTTGAATTTCTGTCTTCTGGCTCAGGTACTTCAGCAACGTTGCTTTTCAAGTTGTCGTTTTCGTCGTATTGACCGCCTTTCACATCTTCGTTTCCAACCATTGTATCTAGTCTGGCTGCTTCTGCTGCTTCATTCTCACGCTCATGCTCGTGGTTACGGTTGTCTTCTTCTTCGCAGTCGTCATTGAAAACCAACGTTCTTTTCAGTTCTTTCAATTCTTGATTCATCTTGAACAATGACTTTCCCACTATCTTTTGCATGATTGGACTTGGCTCAATGAACAACTCGGACTTCAAATCGATAGTATCATCAACCTCATAACCATCACCACCACCACCACCACCTACCACACCATCTCTCTCCTCCTCAGCATCATCATCATCTTCATCATCTTCTTCATCAGACGATAATGAAAACGAATCATTCAAACCAGTCTGACTTAAAACAACCAACGAATTCGACCTCAAATACTGTGGTGTCGCATCAATCAACACACTATTCAACCCATTCTTCAGTGGCGTCCTCAACCTCCCATCAACAACCACTTCTCTCTCATCACCATCACCATCCCCATCCCCATCATGATCCACCTCATCTTTGAAATTCAATTTTCGTTGCACCGTGGTTCGTTTAGTCGGCGTCTTGAACTGATCATCGCCATCTCCATCACCATCACCACCATCTCCGCCCATCAACCCATTCACATTTATCATGTTCCCGTTATTCCGTTTCGGGGTTGAGGTTGGTGTTGTTATGGTTTGCTTTTCAGGAGAAAGTTTGATGTCGAATATGCTCAGCACTCTGCCGTTCAACTGTGGTGTTGGCCCAATCAACTGATTCTCGTCATCCGACGACGACTCGTTATCTGTTTTGATATCCACTGGTGGTGGTGGTGGGGGTACTGGTATGGATGTGCGGTGTGGTTTGGATGATGATACATGGTGTGATCGGCTGTGGTTTTCTTTATCATTGACCGAATCATCATCACTTTTCCTTCTCTTCTTATACTCCATCTCTTTAATTTTCAATTTCTTGTAGTATTTAAACCATTCACAAACCAGCATCTTCAAATCAATCGCACCATCATCATGCTCTTTTAGAAACTGTTTCAACTTCCAGTATTTCTGATAGTTGAAATAAATTTTCAAATTCGATTTGATTTCAGTTGAATCCGGTTTCAAGTTGTTGTTTTTGAGCATGTACTCCTTCTCGTATGTCTTGATCTTGTTCTTCAATTTGTCGAAATATGATCTGACATTGTCTATGGTTTCCAACTGATCGTGCTCCATTGCAAACTTTTGCTTCTGTTATATCCAATCCCACCAAGAACCTATCCTGGTTTCAGTTCAAGATTCATGAGTCTCTTCAAATTTGTCTTGTCAAACACCAAAAATGGAAAAAGACGCGTTAAAATGAGAACAGCCACAGCGCCACAGAGCCGCGTCGCATATCAGGCTCTCATTTTGATGAATACGGCTGGTGGGAAAATAGGAGTGTAAGATGGGTTAGATACACGATATATTGACAACAGTATCACTGATTTCAGGGGGGTATGGATAATGCTAATGATGATTCTGGTATCATATTAGGACCATTGAGTGGGAAAGGCTCTGTGTTGAGTGTATTATCCTGGACTCCAAATACAGGGGTCATCCCATCTTATCGATTAAATTAACAGACTTATTATTATTACAAAGTATGGAAAGGTTGATGTATACAGAGAGATAAGGGTGGGTTTAAAAAGCAGTCAATAGCTCAAGCATACCGTTCAATTTCTTTGATTCTTTACATTTCAAAATCTCCAAATCAATCTTATTCTGCAATCCAAAGATCAGCTCTTGTAAGATTGGCTTCTGTTCAATCAGATCCGAATACATCTCCAGGATACAACCTAGGAAATCAGCAATGATATTGACATTTCTAGAATCATCAATGGATTTAAAACACCATGTTAACAATGGTTCCAAGGTGAATTCGTTTCTGTTCAATAATGATATTCTAATCTTACCTCTTTTTTTCAATTCTTCCATGCATGATATGGTCAATTCCTTGGACATTCCTGAAACTAATGAGTTATCCAAAGCATCTGAAAATTTAAAAGCATTCAAATCTTTTTCAAATTGTTTTAATTTCTTACCCAAGTTATTGGAAGTATTTGTATCATCTTGAATCAAATGTTCAGAAACACCATGATAATCTGATCCTTTGAGTAATTTGTTAAATGCGTTGGAATTATTATTATTGCTATTGCTATTTTTGAATTTTGTAGATGATGATGAGTTGGCATCGTTTTTCAAATCTGACTTTCTGGTTCTGATGGTTAACAAACCTGAATTCAAACCAACAACCAAATGTTTATGGTTTGGTGACACACCACAACTCAACACACCTGAGCCAAACTTCCAACCAAATTTAACATCCCAGTTCGAACTAGAAGTATCAAACACTTTTACATGACCATCTATAGAACCTGCAAGTAAACCTCTATCATCGGCATTATTTAAACATGTAACGGTTTTATTGAAGTTTGTCAAAGATCTGGTGACTTTACCGGTTGTCAAATCCCATGTCTTGATTGAATTTCCACCACAAGAAACCAAATTTGTTGGATTCAAAGATAGTAAATCTTCCACTGGATTCTGCTGGTTGAATTTCAATATTGGCTTCAAACCTCCGATTCTTGAATCGAACAATCTGATATAGTTATCATAACAACCTGTGACTATAAGATTCGTTGAAGATGAAGGTAAGAAAGTTGCTGATCTGATATAATCATCATGATCACCAAAACTTATCAATGGCTTACTTGAATCTGATATATCGTACAATCTTGCAATTCTGTCATCGGAACAGGTTAACAGTTGTGTTTGATTGATTGGATTGAACTTAGTGATATGGGTTGGATGACTTGAAGGATTGATTGAAACCAATAAGGTTCTTGGGTTTGTGGTATCAAAGATCTGAACTAAACCAGATGCATCACCTGCAACCAGCAACTTTCCATCGTTTCTAAACTCACCACAATAAACAGTATCTTTGAATCTTGAAAAAGTCTTGATTGCCTTTCTTGTCTTTGATGAGAATATCTGGATTCTTGTAGATGAGGTCACTGCAAAATCATGTGGTGATATTGGATTGAAATGGATGTGTGTGACTGAGTTGTGCTCTTTAACCAGCTGCGAGTTGGCAAACCCTCTCCAGTAACGTTGCTCTGGCGTGGTTTGTGCGGGCAAAGTTGGGTTTCTAACGTGCTCTATCCTACTCAATGACGATGACATATTCTGATGGATTATAAGTATTCGGTTTCTGATTGATATAAATACAGCTTCTTTCACTACAAGTTGTCCCTTTTTTCTCCGTTTTCAGTATTTAAAAAAAAGAATTTCAAAAAAAATTAAAAAAAATTTGAAGAAAATTTACGTGCTCTGGTGTAAGGGTTTTTGTTTATGTACATAGTGCCCAAAGTGAATATACACAGCAATGCCATCAGTTCTTGGACTGCAGTTTCTCGATTTCCTTGTTGATATCATCCAGATTCTCCTGGTCGTTCAACTTGATCGACAATATCTTGGCCTTTTGGAAAAACTTCAATGAGCTGTCAAAATCACCCCTGTTACGATGGATTATCCCCAATCCAGTAGAGGAGACAATTGAACATTGATCCAAGGCATATTTGAATTCTTTAGTCATCGATCCAATTGCCTGTTTGTTCAATTGTTCAGCCAAACTCAATGAGGATTCAAAGATCTTCAGCTTGATCTTGGAAATCTGACTCAGTGAAAATTTGATCTTTTCTTTATCGTCGATCAAACCTGGTTTGTTCAAAATCACCTTGTCATTTTCAATAGATTCAGAAATTAAACTCAAGTAGCTACCGAATTTAGTCAATTCAACGCACAACTTAACTGGATGAATCTTGGCCTCTCTCATTAAAAAACAATTTGCAGAGATCGTACTCAATGCAGATGTGATATTACCATTTTCAAAACATATCGAAGCATAGCAATCCCTTGCAATCAATAAGCTCTCTGTGAAAACAGGCCATGCAGAATCGTATTTTGTCAAGAAGATTCCTTCCAATGTCTTTTCAGTTTTATACACAGGCATAACAATCGATGATAAATCTGCCAATTCTTCATGAACATCGTTATTAATCCCATCTAGTTTTTTCTTTTCAATATCCTCTTTGATTGAATATGCTATCAAATCCGCAATATTCTGATTGGTTTCCAAGTTTAAGAATGTCAAGAAAGATGGATAAATGTTGAAGATTCTTCTTTGTGCTTTGATAATACTCATCAACAATAAATTCCTAGCATAGTTTAAATCTTCACCATTTGATGATAAATTGGTATATCTAGTAACGCATAACAACAACCTAGTCATTGTAAAATCGTACTCTGTAAATTCAATTGGTAAATCTTCATCAAACTTATCCAAAAACCCAAATAGATACTCACTTAATTCCTTGTATACCCCAATGGCCTTATCGAATTCTTTGTTAATCTCAAACAACTCAGCCAATTTGATAGCAATTGAAGAGTACAATAATTCAGAAGGCTTCATACCATCCTTATCGAATCTGTTCAGGATCTCCTGACAAGTTAAAATTGCCTCTTTCAAATCCCCTTTCTTCTCCAAAGTTTCAATCTTCTTCAAATAAACCATATCATCCGATGATATCAAGTTGATTTCAGCTTCGTTGTACAATCCTAACAATCCAACTGAGATCAAACCAATTGATAAAATCAGTAAGCTGTATCTGAAGATGTTAATATGTGTCTTGGATACAGTAGAAGTCGATGGTGGAGGTGGAGGTGGTAGTTGTGTTCCCATTGGTGGTAACGACGACTTCAGACTATTATTTTGAATTGGCTGACTGAAATATTGTTGATTAGGAGGATTCATTGAGTTTTGAAACTGATTCAATGATGGTTGTTTGGATACATCAAATGCATTTAGGGTGCCATTCTGCCTTTGCTTTGACGGGTCCTCCGGTGAAGACGATGCTGAGTAGTTGTAGCGTAAATGAAGTGGTTTGAGAGACTTGATCAACCCAACTTGCGAACAAGCAGGTCCCTTATGTATGTATCTGGAAACTCTGATCATGATCAATTGTGTGCTGACAAGAAAACACCCAAGACACCACCATAAAAGAAGAAAACCACTTCAAAATTGTCAAAATTGTCAAAAACATCAAAAAATCGCATCGAATTTTGAGGGGAAAAGAGAAAATGCCGATTTGAGTCTCTTTTTCAGCTACGAACAGTGAATCAACCACACTGAATAGATACTGCTATGTGTGGACGGTATGCTATGCCGTATGGGCCAGACGAGCTGGCTGATCAGTTCAGAGCACAGAACTTGCGAGTGGATCAGATCATCGACTCACACACCAGATCAACCAAGAGATACAACATCCCTCCCACCTCAACCGAGCCAGTTTACATGATGACCAACAATAATACCACTATCACTACCACTACCACTACGCCTAATAAAACCAGCAACGACTACGACGATAACTACACCCCCAATGAAAGCAATAGCGAGTTGGTGATTAGGTATATGAGATGGGGAATGATCCCACCATGGATCAAATCACTCTCCAAAGAAGGCAAAGACGGAAACAGGCTATCCACATTCAACGCAAGACTCGAAAACTTACAAAAGAACAAGCTATGGTCGAATAACTTAAAACACAGATGCGTTATACCTGCAACTGGTTATTTCGAATGGTTGAAGAAAACACCAGAAAACCATGGTGTCAAGACACCATACTATATATCCCGAAAAGACGGGGGATTGATCTATCTGGCAGGTTTGTATTCGAAATCGTATGTTGATGGTGTTGAAACGTATAGTTTCACTATAATCACAGCACCTGCACCTGAGCAATTTGAATGGTTGCATCATAGAATGCCAATTGTGCTCAATCCAGAATCTTCGGAGTTTAATGAGTGGTTGGGAATTGGGGATGTGAAAGTTGAGGTTCAAGATGAGGTGAAGTTGGATACGCATAAGGATGATTCGTATCTGCATTGTTTGCAACTATATCATGATGATTATTTACAGTATTATAAAATCGATCCTGAAGTTGGGAAGATATCACTTGATAAATCAGGATTTATTAGACCATTAAGTGAGCGGAGATCTATATTAAGTATGGTAAGCACCAGGTTGGTTAAAAAGGAAAGGGATAAGGACAAAAATTCAACGAATGCAATTGGTGGTATCGATGCAAGTATAATTAAAAAGGAAAATGATGATCAGTTGAAGGTTGAAGATACCAAAAGTAAAAAAGAACATGATTATCAACAATCATCATTGTATGTTAAAAGACAAAAAAGGGAATAATATGGGTAATTGGGGGTAATCTGGTAAAGTAGTTGGTCCATATATTGTGTAATAGGAGTCTATTTTATAGGTTGTGAAAAATCAAGGGACATTAAATTGGAATCATATGTCTGTCTTTCCAAAACATGGTAAAGATTCCCAACTCATAAACAGAAACTCTTAACAAACCAGCAAACACAAAACTCAGCCATTGTTTGCCTCCATTTGCTAAGAATCCAGTGACTATAGGAGCAACAGAATTGGCAACTTTACCAAATGTATTTTGGAATCCCAATGCAGTTGACAGTTGATTCTTCTCAACCGACAAAGTCAAATAAACCGTCTTTGGTCCAGCATCCATTGACTTAACCATGTTTCTGAAAAATAAGCATAAACAAAATGTATAAATATCAGGAGCAAACGGTATTAAAAAAGTGAATATCGTTCCAATGATATGTGCCGTTATCATCGTATAAATTGGTCCATATTTCTTACAAAAAATGGTTCCCACCAATGCCATGCAAGCATTGATACTATTGATGATTAGAAATATAGTTCCAACTGTCTTTGTATCAGCGTGGAATCGATCAACCAAATAAAACGATATCCATGAATCCATTGTCATTGACATACAAAAAGTGTCAACTGTATACAATGTAACGATTTGTATGATTTTTGTATATCCTGTTGTGGTAAAAGTTGATGATTGTCCCTTGATTAATTGTTCTTCTTCGTCTGATTTGATTGGTGAGTGTGTGCTTGAAATATCAATTGATGCGACGTTGGTTGCTTGTGGGGTCTTCGTACTAATTGTTCCATAGTTATCTCTTCTTGATAAATGATTAGATTCAGTAGCCAATGAGTCTATAACCTCTTCATGAACCTCCACAACTGATTCTTCTTCCTCTTCTTCTGGTTGCAATTCAACTTTCGAAGTAAGTTGTAAAGTTATGAAGATTGCAACGGCAAATAATATTGCAATTGAAATGAAAACCATTCTATATGAATCTAATTTTGAAAACTGAAATTTAACTTCCAATACCCATAAGAACCAACCATAAGAAACACTACCTATTGCTTTACAAAAGACAGCAAGGAATGAATACCAACTGAAAAAATCAGATTTCTGCTTGAAACTGGACATCTGAGATATGCTGCTTTGTTCGCATGGTCTAAAGATACAAACCTCTAATCCACTAACACTAATGATACCGAAAAACACAGTGATCCATAATATCGATTTCAATTCACAAGTGGCAAAGATCAAATTCGAAATCAACATCACAACATAACAATATCTCATCAGTCTTCTTCTACCAAACTTATCAACTATCAGACTGAAATAGAAAGACTTGATCAGATCACCGAAACTACCTAATCCAATGAACAGTCCAATTTGGCTTGGTTTGAATCCAATCTCTTTCAAGAATAATGCAATGATCAAAGTTGATCCACTATATGAGGTGTTTCTGAGGATCTTGCAACAGTAGAGTAGTTTGATATCAGTTGGAGCATTTATTAATGTTGTTAACCCGATAGCATCAAATATCTTTATCATTATATGCGATGACAACTAGTAACAGGATTATTGACACTGAAACAACTTAGTGGCAACAAGAAGATGAGCTATGTATAATAGATCAAATCAAATCAGATCAGAAGACCAGATTTGTTTATCTGCTGCAACACCAAACAAAAACAAATGGAGCGGGAGCGGAAGCGGAGAATTGCCGTTTCGGAGAAACCGCGCCTCCGCCACACTTTTCTTTCAGCCACACCGTTCCTCACTTTCAGGCTCTTCGATCACTCAGTTTCTTTTCCTTTAGTTCGATCAGATACTCATTCAAATTGCCTTCATCTATGGCTGATTTCAGCTTATCGAATAGTTTGTTGTTCACCTTGATACCTAATTTGATCAAGTCTTTCACGGCTGTGTTCAATTTCTCATTTTTCAAAGAATCGTTATACACCAACCCATCGTTATTGCTCAATTCGCTCAACTTGAATAACAATGATTTGGAAATTTTTGAGTTCTGAGTTTGACATTTGATTATAAACAAATTCAAATCATTTAACAAATCATCTTGGTCTTCAATTATCTTGATCTTAAAATCTTTAGTTATAATTAACTTGTATTTGGAATTTGGATCTTTACCAAGACTAATATTAAACTTGTAAGGTTCATCGAGGTTCATCTTGAAATTGAATATCTCATCACTTGTTAAAACTGATGTAGTTCGAAGATTATTATCATCTCTATTGAATGATAAATAGGACCCATTAGATGTTTTCAATGCAATCTGTCTAGTAAGATGGTTCACCTCTGTTTTAGGCTTCCCCACCTCATCATCATCTTCTTCTTCTTCATCAGCGTCGTCATCTTCTTCTTCCTCCTCCTTCTTGCTCAACTGAATCAGTTTGCTTCTCTTACCCATGGTATTCAAAAGATGTTCAACATCAACAGGTATGAATATCTGACCAACATTGTCGGGCTCAACGGTCAACAACTTCTCATTCAACTTAAACTTCTCATCTCCAACGTTGAAATTCAAAGTATCTTGCAAACTCACAAAATTCAATGATTTCTCATCAGACACAATGAACTTTTCATCATTCAAGCATGCCAAACATCCAATTTCACTGTCACCATCCCCATCATTATCCACGGCAATGACGATCGGTCCATTCAAATCATGAATTGAATTGGCAATGGTCCAACCTTCTTGTAATTTCGTCTTGGAAATATTATCAATACTAACAAGCTTGTTATTGATAGTGATCAAATTTGGCTCATCTCCCTCGTCTTGATCTTGACCGTCCAAGACAAACCCATTGATCCCTTTCGAAGATGAGGTTTTAGAATGGTGTCTTTTGGCACTCCCACTCTCATTTGAAACCCCATGGTGTGATCTTTTCTTCTTCTTGGATGACTTATCACCTTTGAATGATAGTTTTGAGACCATGTTGTAGTGTGATATGAAGGTGTTTGTGTCTGCTGTGCAAAAGGGAACAGACCAAACTGTTCGGCCAGTTCAAATTCAAATTGTTTTGCTTCTGCGCAGAAATTTTATACGGGGAAGTGAGGCGGTGCAGGGAGTGAGCTGATTTGCGTTTACTATGGCTGTCTAGATGTACAAGTTGGAGGTTTATGTATGATAAACTGTATAAGGGGGGTCTATATCTAGTAGGAGTTCAAAAAGATCATCTAAGGGGTATTCTGAATGACTGTGAAATGGGAATCTGGCTACTTTTCCTTCGGTATAGGCAAATCAAAGTGCTTATTGAACCAGGCATAAGCAAGTAATAGGAAGTCCTTTTTATTTTCACTAATCACCCAATGACCAGATTCAACATCCGACACCTCCCAATTTGGGAAGTATCTTTCAATTTCAGAAGTGTTCACCTTATCACCTATAAAGTTACTATTCTTCGCTCTGACTATAAGCAGTGGACTGTTAGTTTGCATGTCTGCCAAAGCATTGGAGGGCTTATTATCCAGTTTGAAATCAATCAAGTTTTCAACCGACTCATTGATCAACTTCAATGGGATCTTGGAAACAATGCAACCTGCTTTCTTATCCCTTGAAAGATTACTCATCAAGAAGTCCAATATCGGCTGAGACAAACCCAAACTTCTTCTCAATTCCTCACCAATCGATTGCAAGCTTGGATTATACTTAGGATCCGCAACCAGCTCTATCATCTTGCTAATCCAAATATGAAATTTCTCAAACTCAATCAACGCATTGTCTGGATTCGTATATGGCACGTTATCGATACTAACACAACCTTTCACCAAATCAGGATGCAACAAAGCATGGCACATTGCAACTTTGCCACCCATCGAATGCCCAACCATCACAAACTTATCACAACCGTTCAACTTCAAATCATCCCGTAAATGTTCAATCAATCGTGACAGATCCTGACACATTGAAAAGTTGTCGTGCGGGGCTAAATGGAACGAGGTTCCATGGTTTCTTAAATCTGGGATTATTACAGATGTATTGAATACCGTTGATAATTTCTTTGAAATTGCCCTGTAGTTTTTCCTGTTTGCTAATAAACCATGAAGTACTATTATATTTGGGGCTTTGGGATCTTGTGTAGTTGGTTTGATCAGATCGAAATCCAATAGATTGGGTTTGCCGGTGGAATGAGAGACTGTGAGGTATCTAAATTGACCGGTATATGGTTTGAGGCATGCAATAGGGGTAAGATGTCTAATCATGATGGGCACCACAGACTATTATTACCAGTAGTATCGGTTTCCAGCTGACTCCGATGTTCTAGTTGTCTCTTATTCAAGTTTGTCTCAGAAAAGAAGCGTTTTCTTCTCCGAAACGAGTCCGCGGGTTGGTTACGTAATCACTTTTGCTCGGCGCTCCTTCAAACCTGTTTCAGAAGAGGGATAAGCTGGGGTAGGGGGGTAGGTTGAGTTTGTATATATAGAAGGTGGTTTGGAGGATATTTGAATGAATGATCGTGTGGGTTATAAGTCATAGTTAGATATTTAGTACCAGTAAACAACTACAACCATGTCATTATCATTGATCATCTTCATATTAAAGAAACTACCAAACTACCTTTCAATCACGTTATTATTCATAAACTCCTTCTTATTAATCTTCTTATTATTAGGATGCACAAGCACAAACAAATCCTATTCAAACACAGAACTAATTGAGTTTTCGTTCGATGGCAACTCAGCAATGTTCGACATCATGGAAAGCACATACTCAAACAGTTCATTCGACCTTTCTCAACTCTCAATCAAGGTGGGATACTTAGGATACTGTGTTGAGTCTACAAACTCCACACTTTGTGACTTCAAGAAGAATCTATATAGCACAATGGACGAGCTGCCAATCTTGTCATTATACTCTTCAACTTCGAATTCAACCAGTACTACAACTGCTAATGATTTAGACTTGTCTGAGATTTGTGAAATGATAAACACCAAATTAATCAAACCTGTATTTTTGATAATTGTAATTATTTTCAATTTGATACTCTTACTATTTGAAATATACATCAAGATTGCAATCAAATTCAAATTCCCATACTTGAAGCAATGTTTATTAATTTCAAACTCATTACAATTCCTAGTGTTTTTAATTTGGCTAATGGGTTCAATATGGTACTGGCTGGTTGTAAAGACGAGTTATGATTTGATTGGACCAAGTTCTTTGAATCTATTAAAGATTACAAAAGGTTACAAAGCAAGTTTATTGACATGGATATCATTGATTATATTCTTGATTCTAGTATCCGTATCATCATTCAAATCAATCAGATTGTTAAAGGATAGTAAGGGAAAGTCTAACAAAGAAAAGAATAATGAAAAGAATAATGAAAAATCAGATAGTTATACAATAGGCTCATTAAATACCACAAGCACCAGTTAGATGGAAAAACAAGGCAATGGGATTATTACCCCTAATGGGCGGGTTGGATCTAGGAGATTGGGGAAAATAGGAGAACGGGAACCCAACTCCATTGGCTTATTTCCATGGATTTTGTGGAGTTGGGTTCCCGCGCTGGTTTTCTCGTCGCCCTTCTTACCCGATTTGGCAATAAACTATGCCATTTATTTGAGTTTAATTGAAACAATACTAAACAATACTAAATAATACTAAAGAATACTAAAGAATACTAGAGAGATCTAATTCATATTGTAAGTTGTATCTTGTATTTTATTGATGTATAGCGTGTATTGCATGTATTGCATGTTGTTAATGTATTGGAGTACAATGAGCTGCGTGCGATACTCCTCAACAGTTGCATTTTACAAACTTTATCGGATACAATATAAACGGAGAACCATAAAACCGTATAACCACATGGAGAGGAGACAAGGAATGGCATTTCACTCTGATGCTCACTGAGTAAGAGCCGATTTATCCAGATCCACCAGTACAACGGTGCAGAGGTGTGGACAGTGGGGTAAGAGTTAACCGCCGTATCTCATACTTCCCGTAACCACTCAACACTTTGAAATTAAGAGAGACACATTAATCTAAAAATATTTACCACATTAGTGTCCCTTTTATCTATTTTATAACCAATTGAGTAATTAATTTATATCTGAATGAATGACCAGAGGTTTCAATTCTCAACTACCATACAACCAATTCCGCACTATCCAACAAAATCAACATCATGATAATAGAAATAAATTAACAAAAGATTTTCATTAGTTTTAGGTTAGGATTGAATTGAATTGGGTCATTCATCATTGATATCAAATAGAGGCGGAATGTGTAAATTGAAGAGTACAATATAATTCAAATTTAATCATTCCATAAATTTGTAAATTATTCCAATATTGTAGTTTTTTCCCGCATCGTTTCAAGCCTCGATCGCTTGAACAATTATGGATTACATGAACAACATGAATCATAAGAGTTCATTTACAATCTCCAAGATTTTGCAGATAAAGAAATAGATAAAGATAAGTCAAGATAAACCCAATGCCATTTTGTAGTTGTCAATTAAAGAGGAGGAATTGTTTCCGATAACAAATATTCTCGCTTATACGCCGCAGGTTTCCTCAACTGATATCCGTACACGTTGTTGTTTGGTTTGGTTTGTAAAATTTCGATGAATTCAACTAGTTGGTTGCGAATCATAATTTCAATTACTAATATACTGGAATCACCAAATGACTATGCTATAATACATTGCGATGTGAAGTGATGATATCACGATAGAAAGCGGCATGTTGCTATAAACCAGCAGGTCCCTCTAATATTTTGAGGGTCTTTGTGTGTGATTTTATTTTTCTCGTACTGCGCCACAACCACGGAAATTTCCCTTTCTGGTACGGCTCTTTTCAACTGCCGTGAAGAAGCCGAGCAATTCAAAAGATTTACCAAATTGATTGTACCTTGAACAAGAAGAAGATCAACCCAACATAGCACGTTCTGGAATCTAAAATTGTGAATTTGGAGAGGATCTAGATAGATTGGTTCAATGGGACATAATAATGTTTCAGTTGAATAAAATAATTATTCATACTTCTCCTTTAAAGTTTGAGCTTGGTTTGTTCATCTTGTAATATGCATGACTTTATGTTGGATGTACCTATATGAAACTTTCCATAACGCCTTTGTTGATGTATCAAGTACCATTTATGGTAGTAAGAAATCGATGTTTATGTTCAAGGTATGTCCAGTTCCATATTGACCCGCTTCAAAGGACGATCAATTTGTGCAGATAAAGATATCTCCAACTGAGATGTATATCCGATACGCAGAGATTACCAAATTTGGAGCCTCCATGGTGAGCCGGAGATCCAGTTGCAATGTAACAACAACGACGGATGGCGGCGGAGGATGGAGGATGGAGGATGGAGGAATAACGGATAACGAGGTTGTTTGCTTGACCTGCCTGACCTAAGCTTCAACCCAAAACCAAAACCAAAACCAAAACCAAAACCAAAACCAAAACCAAAACCAAAACCAAAACCAAAACCAAAACCAAAACCAAAACCAAAACCAAAACCAAAACTAAAACCAACAACAACGGCACAAATGCCTCGGTCTTCACAAGAACCATAAACCTTAAAAATTCATAAAGCAAGATGAAATATACGATAATCCCATACAAACAACCCTTCGTAAATCCGAACTCAAAATAAGGCTATTTGTTATCTCACGTGAAAACAATACACAACAATTCCCGGTCTTGTTGAAACCCATCGGAGACACCACTCCCCACACCAGCACACCAGCCCGTTTTACATACCTCACTTGACGATACCATAATTACAGGATACCAGACTATACCATATTTCTCAAGTATTCATAGTCTGGGGTATATGGTTTGCTAGAGTTTGGTATAACTGGTATAACTGGTATAACTGGTGTAAGTGGTATAACTGGTATAACTGGTATAACTGGTATGACTACTGGTATAACCGGTACAACGGGCATAACTGATACAGATGATACAGTTGATACAGTTGGTATAACCGGTATAAAAGGTTCGGTAGGTACAGTTTGGTACAATAGAAATAATCGGCATAATTGATACCACGGGTACAGTAACCCCACCTGAGACTGTTGATAGTGTTAGTACCAACGATACCACTGATACGACTGATAAAGCCTGTATTTGATGATACGGGGATACTATTGAAAAAAAATGGCATATTAGTTACCGTATCAAGACAAGCTCGATATCCACAAGATTAGGCGAAATATAGTACGGTATGATGACGCAGAAAGTTATATGACAAGCTAGTGAATTAAACTTGAAGCATTGTCAGTTTCAATTGTATTGAATACAATGAGAAATGATGGTGGTGGATATGTTACCATGACGGCTTCAAGTCGGTGATATCTTTAGGATATGGTGGTGTGGTGGTGTGCATGTCTGGCATGTCTGGCATGTTTCCTAATAAGGTTTAGAAATTGTGTTGGATGTGGTGTGGTGCTGGTATGATTGTTTCACAACGGAGATTTAAAGCAAGTTTCGTTGTATCGTGAAGTCCGATAGAACTATGGTTTGCTCTTATATCCGTAGAGGATATGAATTTGGCTCATCTTGTCGTGGTCATTGTTTAGTGTGGGTAAGAGAGTCTTGGTATATATATGGTTACTGAGCAAATACAATGCAATCTAAGAAGCGAGAAATACAATACAACCCAAAGAGCTTAATAATATAGGATATTATCTAACCCCCTGGATAATACAATTTCAGAACCAAGAGAGGGTCATTCAATGGTCGAATGGGTGGTTTAACAAAGGTGTTGAAACTGGTATAGCCCCATCTGGCATGGAAGACATTTCCCTTTCGCACTGGTTTATTTTTCAGATACCGAACAGTTCGGCAATTTGATAACCCAAATACAATCACCGTGAATGCCCCCCAATTCACAAGTGCCATATCCACTCATCGTGTTTCTTTCATATTAAGATTCAATAATAATTTTCAAAGGTTAATGATATGATGTGGAATTGGAATTAGAAGTAGAAGTAGAAGCAAAAGTAGAAGCAGAGTGACATTTGAAATTTCCCAAGGATACACTATGAACATCAGGTTAGGGGAGTCATGGTGGTGCTCGTGCAGATGTGCATTTGTGGTGATTGGTTCACTGTTAGTGCGAGTGATTACGTCTCTGTTTACACTGAATATTTATAGTTTTTCTAGTTTGTTATTCTGTACTGTTTGATATGCATAAGACTCATAATACATGTGTATATATAATAGTTGATGATGAAACAGAGGAGTTTAGTTGAGCAGAGTTAACCTAGCCACCACCCGCTTGCGTTGATCGGAAATATGTTTGGGACGGAATACGGATGTCAATACCGGATACTAAGCACAACGCCCTGCAACAGGCGCCGTGGACCGGTGGCGGGTACGGGCACGGGCACGGGCACGGGGATAAAGGAAAGGAAAGGGCAGGGCACGGGAAAGGGACACGGAGCAGCCACCCTGCCTGGAGCACAAGAGACCCGCCAATTAGAGTTCTACAAGCACAAGCGCAAGCACAAGCTCAAATGCCAGTGCATTGCTTCAATTTCAAGTTGCGCAGTATAATGAAGAAGCAGAAGGAGAAGTAGAAGTAGAAGAAGAAGGAGAGAGTGGATTAGAGTGTTGTATTTGCGATGGAGATAGGATACTGCATGTTGGTGTATTTCCACCGGAGCCAACAATATGTTGATCTCCAGTGCTCAATGCGATGCGCCTCTTTCTTCTTCTTCAGTGCCAACAGGCATTGTCTCTGGATAATCGAATCTGTCGATATCGCCCTGTTTGAGAGCAAGCGCAACTGCAACCGGAAACTGCGAGAGGGTCTGGGCCGGCCGTTGCGCGGGCCGCTGTGGCCGAAAGGGGAAACGCAATTCGAGAGACAGAAGGTGGCTGATGGCTGGTGGCTGGTGGCTAGTAATGGGATACGAGAGACAGGATACGATACGAGACTGGAGATATACACGGCAGATGCAGATGTTATTATTTGATACGATAATGTGATATTCATTAGTCTGCAAACATATTATATAACGATCACCACATGGTGCCTGCAACAGCAACAGCAAGAAGAGAAGTGTTTGGGAGCTGAATGAGCGTGGCGGGTGAGCGAGCGGGACCGGGAAGAAGAGGCGGTGGAATGGAAATGCCGTTCAATGCAACTTTCCCCCGTTGAGCTTGCCGTGGGAAAAGTGAGCGGTGTGTGCAAGTTCGCAAGTTTGAAGGTCAATTTGATTTTTGATCTGCTTTTATTTTTATTCAATTTAATATTTGAAGTGATGTAGATAGTTGAAATGTGTGGATTATGTTAAACAATATACTCAAGTGGAAAGGGCTTGCACTATATGGAGCTCCATATCCGTTTTATTAAAATTGTTAAACTTTTTGATGCTTCTCTCTATTTTTCACTTCAACTTTTGAACTGGCTTTAATTAATAATCAACGCAATTCTTGAGTCACTCGAAATTAGCTGAACCAAGTTGAAGCCATCATATATATATATATATATATTTACATACACCACACTTTTTCTTGAGCAGTGCTTCTTTCCCCATCGCAAAAGCGCACAAGTATCCAAGTTAAAGAAAGAGAGCAAGTCGAAACTTCAGCTTTTCTCACTCGCCACCGCAAAACAGGAAAATTCGACTAATTTCAAAAATTGAATTCTCTTTTGTTTTTGTGTTTTGCGTCTCCCTGTTCCCTGTTCCCTGTTCCCTTCTTCTTCTCCTTCCCTTCTCCACTTCACTAGTATCTTTATAGGGTGTCGAGGGTCTTCATATCAGGTTTGCATTACATACCCACTCTCTTAGGCTCCTCTTTTACTGGGACAGTATCCTTCAATAAACTGTCAGGCCTAACCCCCCCACCCACCAATTCACCCATTTTACCACTGCGTATAAGTTCACCCATATTTTAGTGTTTCATTGCTATCTTCAAATTGTTTCATCACTTTCATTGCTTCTTACCTTACTATACTTCACTACAATTTTTCGTTTTTCCAGTTTCAAAAAGGACACTTGCTTTATTATAGAATTCACCGGCATACCAAAAAAGACAATATATTATACCATCCCAAATAATGTCATACAATCCAACAAATGGTCAATACCATCCACAGCAACATCAACAGCTCCAACATCAACAACAACTGCTACAACAACATCAGCATCAGCATCAGCACCAGCTTCAACACCAACACCAGCAACAACAACATATCTCCTATCCTCCTCCTCAATTACAGCAACATCCAATGTCAATGGTTCAATACCCAATTCCTCAAATACCAAATAACCCAGGTCAACAGTATCAAAGTCGACTATCAATCTCAAGTCAACAAGGGCAACAAGGTCAAGGTCAAGGTCCAGGACAAGGACAAACTGCACCTCCTCCACCACCTTCAAGTAACCCCTCCTCATCTGTTGATCCAACTTTTATGTCAACAAATACTTCAAAATTAAGAAGAGGACCTTGGTCTCCTGAAGAAGATGCAAAATTATTGGAATTGGTTTCTCTATTTGGTGGTGAGAAAAATTTAAATTGGGTTAAAATCTCTCAAGTTTTACAAACTAGAACTGCAAAACAGGCTCGTGAAAGGTACCACCAAAATTTAAAACCTTCGCTAAATAGAACTCCAATAACTCCAGAGGAGGGGAAATTTATTGAAGAATTGGTTGATAGATACGGTAAAAAATGGGCTGAAATTGCAAGACATTTAAATGGTCGCTCTGATAATGCCATCAAAAATTGGTGGAACGGTGGTTCGAATAGAAGAAAGAGAGCTATAAATGGTTCAAACTTGGACATTCATAGTACTTCAAATGATAATGATCCATTATCTTCATCTTCTTCCACCTTTTCAGACAATTCAGACGCAACAACTTTGTATAATAACATGAACCATGATAATGAGCAACATCAGCAACCGTTACAACAACAACAGCAGCCACTACAAAAATCATATCAAGAAATAAACAATATACGTGGTTCAGATGGTCCAACTTTCAATACTGGAATCTTCGGTAAAATTGAACCACCAAGTGGTTTATTGAATGATGAAAACTCTTCACCACCTTCTGATCAACCAATGAGAACTCCATTGCCAACACCAAAACAACAACAACAGCAACAGTTACAACAACAACCGGTTTTATCTTCGAATACATCATACCATGCTGCAAGAAGTGCCTCTGTTGAACTTCGGAATGGAGGTCCTGAACTCATGACTTTGAGAAAGAGAAAATTGGTTGATGAATATCCATCAAGAAGACACTCTGCTGCTTCAATCCAATCCACTAATTCTTTACACACCACTGCAAATAGAGATAGTTCTCAATTTCAATTTAGTATGTTGAGTGGTAATTCATCTCCTTTATCAAGATTATCATCAAGAAATTCGTCAATAGTATCAACTGAGTTTACTCCACTGACATATCCATCAGAAGTTAATTCCCTAACTTCAAGAAGGTCTTCATTTTATTGTAATAATTTGATGACTTCAACAAATAATTCCGGTAACAACAGCACATCAACAGATTTCAAATCACCTTCCTTTGCACCAAGGTTAAGTTTCTCATCTTCATCATCAACTCATCTATTACAATTTCAACAGCATAATTCAAATCAAGTTACTTTACCTCCTTTACAGCATTTACCATTATCATCAGCATCACAAACAACTTCACATTTACCTCCTTCTTTATCACTCCATCAAATTCAATTGGGTGGAACTTCATTACCTCCTCCACCTTCAATCCCCTGTCCTCCACTTCCAAATTCCCAAAATGGTGGACCACCATCAATTGGCACTCCTACTAGTCAAACCCATCCTCCTTTTAGATTACCATCTCTGAGTATGACGAGTGATCATCATCAACAACAACCTCCAAAATTGATGTCGATTTTGACAACAACACCAACACAAACGATCCAAGCAAGGGCAAGAATACCCTCGCTATCATCATCATCATCACAAAGATCATCATTACAAAGACAACAGGAAGATGATGTTCATATGGTTGAAGAGGAAGAAGAAGAAGAGGAGGAGATTACAATTACTGATATTGGAGGAGATGAGAAGAAGAGTACATTTATCATTGAAGATGAAGAAGAGTTGGACTTGAATGAGGTTAATAAGAAGGCAAAGATGAGTATTTCATTTTTAACTTGATAAATAAAGGTTTACAATATTGATTCTTGACAACTGGTTTGTCATGTGGTTTTTTAATTATATTTTTGTCGGATTATATGTATGTTTGTTTGTTTAGTATGTGTATAGAATAGATACGATTAAATTGATAAATAAATGTAAAAGTGGGTAAAAGATCAGGATAACTCACCATTATCGAGTTGGAAAAACTTGAAGAGGTTGGGTCTTGCTGAAGGAGATCATTGTGTCATGGGCCATAAGACTGGATGATGGCGCCACGTGCACTTGCTCGATTCAAAGCTGTCAGTTTGAACATTGAGCATTGAGCTGAGAATGTGCATCTGATGAAATTAGCATTGATATTTATATCGAAGTAAAAAAGATAAAGACAAGATTTGCAAGAAAGACATCAATAGGGATCTCAAGATTGAGCATTTGGTCACATCCATTCTTCTTGATTCTTAGAGTTCGAGAATTTGTTCTTCCCCCTTTCGGGTGTTTAATAATCAACACCAATGTGATGCATATGTGAGATTCTTTTCAGTGTGATCAAGACCACTAACCCCCACACCGCAAACTTGTAACGATTGCGATGGTATAAAATGAGCATCGAATTCAATCTCCTTCATCGTATTGATTTTTCATATAATATACAGCTTCCGATATTAACATTGCTTCTTGACTATTAAAAAACAACTCTTTTTCGATACAAAACCCACTGATGTAATAATAATGATAAGTGTTGACTATTAAGAACAGAATACCAATATTGATTTCATTTAGGATGCGGCAAAACCAATCTTCTTTCAACTTCAGTCTCCTTACCAACCTCCTCTTCACCTTCGAACTTCAACCTACAATTTTTCTTTGACATTTCAATCACCTCAGCAGGATAAAAAGTTGTAGTTTCAGGATATCTCGCCAACACTTTGAATCCAATTGGATAATTCCTCAATGTCAAATGCTGATCTGGAATCAATATGATTTCTTTATAAGTGCATTTGAAAATCTGACCATTTGGATTGAATTCATCCGGTTCTGGATCCATTATCTCGAATTTGATATCCGATATGATCTTTGTGACTTTACATTGGATCCATTCTGCATTTCGTTGTTTTGGTCTGAATGCCACTTCTGAACCAACTATGATTGGTGATGATGGATTGTACGATGATGAATGGTATGATCTACCAGATTTGAGTTTCTTGCCAGCAGGTGGTTTCTTGGATGATATGGATGTTGTTTTGGATGAGAGGTTTGTTGTTGTTGATGTGGAATTTGGTTGAGTTTTTGATGCAGGTAATGATTTACCCATTGTGGCTTTTGGTGATGAAGTTGATGATGGTATGGTTTTGCCTGCTCCTCTAAGGAGGATTCTGGAGACTTTACCTTTTGTATTACCCATATCTTCATCATCTTCATCATCATCATCATCTTCATCTTTATCGTCGTTATTGTTATCATCATCATCATCATCCATATCAACATCATCATCTTCGATCTTGATTGAATTGTGATTACTCTCACCACGACGAGTTTTCAAATCCGTGGCATCATTATCTTTATCAACTCCAATTTCATTATCATTATCTTCATTATCATTATCTTTATCATTCATATCAACCTCTTCAACTTCATCTTCATCACGATCCATCTCATTCTTTCCATCTTTCTCATCCTCTTCATCAATATCACTCTTCTTGACCGGATCCGACTGAGATAGTAGTCCATTGACATTAATCAATGCAGTATCCAATATTCTCTTTGTTTTTTCCAAGTTCTCCTTATGTTTTTTCAATGAGTCTATATATTTCAGTTGATTTTCAGTATCTTTATCATCTTTGAACTTGGGGATGTCCAATTCTTTGAAACTTAAGGTGGCATTTGCATTGCATGTATCTTGCAATGACGAAACAACAACGTCCCAATATCCTTCCATTGTGAAGTGTGCTATGTACTATCTAGTGTGTAGAATATACTGTTTACTTCAACAAAGTAGTGCAACTGTTGTTTGTTCAAATGTTAATTGAAGTTGAAATTTGTTCCTTTTTGCGCGTCGTTTTTCTCTTTCAATTAGAGGAGAACTCTCTATACACAGGCTCGTTATGTCCCCTATGTTGCTTCTGAGTACGTGATATGATCTCTCCTTTGTAGAGTGCTTGAGTTGATACATATGATGCTGTGCTCTTACGGTGATCAACCTAATCAAAGTGATCACTTGACTTTGTCCGGTGCTCGGCAAATCAATCGGGTCTTGGATGATGCTTGATGTTTAGTATGCAGTATCTACGACCAAGACAAGACAAGACAAGACAATAAACGAGCCGTTTCCAATGATATAACTACACAGTGCAACACTGGCTACTTGAATATTAAACACCACCATCAGCTTTAGAATACAACTACATAACTAGCAAACTGTACTTCAGTTTGATACCATATAACCACAGGGAAGACTTACGTAGTGACCAATCAGATGTGAGACACTATCCAACACAACCACTATCAATGGCTACAGTGCCCAATTTCCCAAATGCCCATTTCATACCGTATCGTACCAGTGGTTTCATATCATACCAATTGACACAGTTTGTTTGTAGAACACTCAGTTGGCTGCAATCGACATTAGTAAGCTCGGTTTTAAGATGCACGATTCGCAACAACACACACATTTCAAACAATAGCCAACTCGGAGTAGCAACACCACAACCAAGAGCTGAAACTTGTGATGACTTGACCGATATCTACATACTAGTAATGTAATTGGTTGAAATCAGACCAGCTGGTGAAAAGGGGTGAAAACTGGGGAAAACAATTGCTGTTCGGCCTTTGGCGCCGTGTTGTAAATGAAGCTGTCTTTCCAACCAGATACAACATGCACCCAGATAACCACTGCACATGTGCATCTCATGGCAGTAGACAGCAAACGGTCTCAAGCTTAGTCAGCTGACTGATGTTGCTCCGAACCAGCTCCAAACCAGTTCTCATCTTATCTTCTTGCTGAGCCCACTAAGACCGTCTCTTGTCGGTTTTAAAATCGGGCTTAAGCGAACTTGTTGCGTGTTTTCTGGAGAGATATCTGTGTAGATATATATATAACCACCACCACCTCTTCTTCTGCTTCTGTTGGTTTTGCATTTGCCTAGTGTGTATCAACCATCCACATACCATTCACATACCATTTAAATACCATGTCAGAAACAAAGAAACACATTGTTATCTTGGGAGGAGGCGACTTCGGCATCCCAGCGGCCATGTTGCTCGACCGTACCGGAAAGTACAAAGTCACCGTGATCACCGAGAAGGACTACATCCTGTTACTACCTGCAATCCCAAGACTACTAGTCACTGGTGATCTCTCACAGCATGCTAAGAAACTTGAAGAGTTTGTTCCAAAATCAATTGAATTGGTTTACGACACTGCACTTTCTTTCAACGGTTCCACTGTTTCAACCAAGTTAAACGGTGATTTCGGGTTTGATTTGTTGGTTGTTTCAACCGGTTCTAAATGGGCCAATCCGATCAATACTTTCGGATTTGGTGAGAAAGGCGTTGATAGTTTGACTGACTATTTGAAATCACATTACGAACAGATCAAGCTTGCTAAGGATATTGTTGTTGTTGGTGGTGGGATTGTTGGTTGTGAATTAAGTGGGGAACTGCTTGACCAATTTAAAGATGAGATCAAAAATGGAAGTAAGACTCTAACCCTTGTTCATTCAAATGAGGAGATTTTAGCTGAATCGCATCTTCCAAAACTAAGACGCTCGGTCCACTCCCAACTTCTTGAGCTAGGTGCACACTTAAAATTGGGTCAAAAGGCATCCATTTCAGATGATGAAAAGACTGTCACTTTGGCCAATGGTGAGGTTTTGAAGTCTGATTACCTTATCAGAGCAACAGGTGTCACTGGAATTGTTCCTCAAAATGATTTCGAAAACTTGGTCAACTCCAAAAATGAAATCATCATCAAACCAACTTTGCAAGCTAAAGGCGTTCCTGCAGGTAACATCTTTGCCCTTGGTGACTGTATGAGTTTCCCAATGAAATCATTCGCACGTAAGGATGAATGGAACAAAGTCTTGGTGAACAACATTGATGCTTTTTTCAATGCCGGTGAATTTGAAGAAATTGAAATGATCAAAGATGATACTAAATGCCAATGTGGTGTCAGTTTAGGATCCAAGAATGGTGCAGGTCAATTTCCTTTGCCATATTTCGGTATGTCGTATATTCCTAAATTTGTCATTGTTAATGCCAAATCCAAAGCAATGTTTGCCGGAAAAATGGGCAAATTACTAAACCTTTGAGTTGATTGTTGTGCCACTTAGATACATCGTCTCGGTCCTTATTTCTTTAATATTTTATACTTAGTTTCCTTGTTCGAGTACATTTTCTTTTACAATATATGCACCAGTTGTGCCCCTTTGCTCTTTTATATTACCTCTGTTTATAGCGCACAGCAATGATTACCAGTATCCTGCATAACAGCTCAAGTTAAGTGAGATATATGGGATGACAAGTGAACATGAAGAAACAGATGGCGAGCTCATATGAGATGCCTACGAATAATATAATACTACTGGACCAATACTGCCATCAGAGGGGAATCTAGTTGAATTTGGCTCTTCAGTAAATCCTGTGAACAACAATGGCCCCATCTTAGATGGTAATAGCACAAGATTGTGTAGGAGTAGAAAACTGGGTACACGTTCTCTGCAAACAAAGTGCAACTCAATTAGCTGATCATCTCCTCTCCTCTCACGATTCGGGAAATAAGCGGATGCAACCCCCCGAGTAACAACAAACCCCATCATAAACAACAATAACAATCCCTGAATCGAAGGGAACAGATGGATAAAGTCTCGAGAACTACAATTTCTCCCCAAACAAGAAAACGGGTTTCCCTATTGGGCACTGATCAACCCGATAAAAATTCCGGCACGTGGATCAAGGCACTCTCTGCACTTTCACCATGCTCTGCACCCAACTAACTCCACCGTTTTTCACTTGTTGAGGCCTCTTCTTTTGGTGGGATATATTTGGTATAAACACCGATATGACAAGAACTCAATTGAAAACGTGGGTTTCATAGGGCTGTTGTTCTTCATTTCAACAAAGAGAGCATTTGACAAAGCTGAACTACTCTCTAATGGTGGAATTGTTTCAAATACTTCTTTTTGAGGTATAAATATGTATCATTGTATCCATCCATATATTGCTACAGTTAATTATGTAGATTACTAAGAGATACACTTTATTAAATCGTTATCTCTCTACAAAATAAACTTACTAAGATGGTTTCAATTTCAAAGATATTAACCTCATTACCTGCCCTTATTTCTACTTGCCTTGCAGCAACCCCACACAAGGCGGTTCAAGGCCACTATGGTGAATATTCAGTTGTCAGTGGGTTTTTCAAACAAGACGATGCTTCCACAAATGCCACTACATTCAGCCATTTTGACAACCTGGGATTGCATGATAATCTAACATGGACTGAATTTGCAGATGCCATTGAAGATTTGAATGATGATTCCCCCTCAAATACCACTTACAAAGTGTTATATTTTGCAAGACATGCAGAAGGTTATCATAACGTTGCAACAACTTACTACGGTTCAAGCTCGTGGTTATGCTATTACTGTAGAATCTTTGGTAACGGTACCACATTCTGGGGTCCTGATGGTTACTTAACTGAAACCGGTGAGACTGTTGCCGTTAACAACTCAATCTTGATCAAATCATTGATTCCAGAGGGGTTCCCATTACCTCAATCATTATATTCATCACCATTATCAAGATGCGGTGACACTTTGGTTTTAACCTGGGAAGATATCCTATTGAAAACAGGATATGCCCGTCCGATTTTCAAAGAGGCTTTGAGAGAAACAATTGGTATCCAAACTCCAAATATCAGAAGATCAAAGGAATATCTACAAGAAAGATATCCATATTTTGATTTCGAAGCCAATTTCGCCGAAGAAGATGAACTATGGACCGCTGATGTGGGCGAAACGGCTAATGGCAGATACTGGAGAGCCAGACAACTGTTGGATGATATCTTCAACTCTGATGAAAACACATATATCTCCTTGACTGGTCATTCTGACATCGGTGCTGGATTGTTGGCTGCATTGGGACACAGAACATTTTCACTGAACACGGGAGCCATCATTCCAATTGTGGTGAAGAGAGAATCAAGAATTGATTTCAATCCGGTGTTCAATGCGCATAGTAACATCACAGTTGGTGCTTCTGAGATTCCACCGACTTGTGCTTCTTCGTTATCCATTTCCACCCTTCCAACTTCGGTGGCATACACTACATCCGAAGTCGCACCGGTTGATAGTGATATTACAACACAGTCAATATACACGGTTACCAAAATTGTCACTGCAACTACCTCGGCCTCTGCTTGATTAAATTGATGTCCCGAACAAAGACGTAAAAGCACTTTATATTGATACCTTTCTCTTTATTCCAGTCAGTCTCACTTTCTTCTTCACTTTCTTTTTCCAGACTTTTGTATGCTTTTCCCTTTCTCTTCTTCTTGAACGTTCCTCCTTCCTTTATTCACAATCAATTTCAATGTATGTTATATCACGGATCCACTGTAGGGAGTATCATAATAGAGCCGCCTCACGTGACCGCGCAACTTACCCGGCTCTTGTCACCCGTTTTCCAAAATTTTCGTTTTTTCGTTTTTTCGTGGATTTATCAAAATTGAATATCAACTGGAAAGTGCATCGAATCACTTGAAGAGTGGATAACCTTGTCGATGCCTATATCAGAGTATCATTTGACTATTGCTGGGAATTAGAACAACATGCTATTTTTGAACAGTACACTCAAGGAGCTCAATTCCTCCCTCTTTGGGAAGTTGAAGACCTCGTTCACACAAGTCAGAACAGCAACAAAGAGAGCAGCTGGTTCAAAGACTCACATGCAAGATTCACCAGGTAAGAGACTAGGACCAAAGAAACACGAGGGACAGCTTGTCAAGACCGGTCAAATCATCTTGAGACAAAGAGGTACCAAGTGGTACCCTGGTACAAATGTTGGTGTCGGTAAAGATCATACCTTGTTTGCATTGGAACCAGGTTTCGTTAGATTCTATTTGGATCCTTTCCATCCAAAGAGAAAATTCATCGGTGTTGCATTGGGAAAGGAAGATAGATTACCATACCCACATTTTGAACCAACTCTCAGAAGATTCGGTAGAAAGATTATAGATCATGAAAAATACGCAGCTTTGGAGAAGGAGCATGTTAGTAGAAAGGAAACTTTGGAATTACCAAGATTATTAGAAGAACAAGAGAAAAGAGAAGCCAAGAGATTAGCAAAGATTGAAAACTTCAAAGTTGAATTACAAAATTACATTCAATTGGAAAACGAAGAAGAAATCTCCAAGGCTGCACAAAGATTAGGTGCCATTGAAGGGTTCTTAAGAGGTGGTAAGACTTTAGAAGATGCTAGATTCTATTCCACTTATAACTATATCTATGATTTGAAATTATCTCTAAAAAGAGAAGAAATTACAACTGAACAATTTGAGCAAGTGAGATCTAGTTATCAAGAACTTGCCAAGAAAATAGATTCCGCTATCATGTTTGATGCCAACTTCAGATTACATGAAAACCTTTCTGAAGAAGAAATCCAAACCAGACAAGCTACAATGGTTGAAGAATTGAAGAAACTGATCCCTGATACCACGAAACCAATCACCAAGAGCATTAAGGAAGATGCATTGAAGATCTTAGATTCATCAGTGTTCTCCTTAAGACAAAAACTTCAATTGAGAAGAAAGTTCTTGAGACCTACATTACCTGAAACAGAAGCAACTTTGTCCGATGCAAATGATAAGAGTGCAATCGCCATCAATAGAATGAATTACGAAACAAGAAGAGTTGAAACTGTCTACCGTTCTAAAAATGCATTCTTGCCTTGATTATAGTCATATATAACCAACCAATTTCATCATCCCACACTGTACATATAATTCCTTTATTTCACAAAAAGTTTACCTATATATATTGTTTATTATTTAATTAACACTAAGTAAATGTGATATACTATTCAGTAACTGACTCACAATCATCTCTTAATACATGAATTTTCATTTTCTTTCCAGGATGAACCACCATCTAAGTAAACTTCATTTTTCCAAATCTCAACCTTTTCTTTAATCTGCTCAAGCAACCACTCACCACAGCTCCAGCCTTGTTTACGATGTGAGGTTGAACAAACAACAATGATACTCTCTTCCATAATGGGAACATCGCCAAGTTTATGCACGATAGCAATCTTATCAGTCTGATCAAACTTCAACAATGCCTCTTCTGCGATCTTAACCAGGGATTTCAAAGCAAGGGACTGATGTGCTTCGTAACTTAGCTTTGTAACTTTCTTATCATCAAATGAATCTCTAGTTGTTCCAGAGAATGATACTATTGCTCCAGAAGTTGCACATTTGCAAAAATCGATCAATGGTTGGATAGTTAGTGTGTCGGTGGTTAAGAATATCTTGAGGTTCGGATTCGTTGTTTTCGCACGCCATATACTTGGTGCTTCAACGTTATCGCTCATGATGATTATATCTTATAACTAAATGGATACTGGCTACTAGCCATAAGCTGTAAATCAAGGATATTGGCTGTAACTGTGTTGTGGAATAATCTCTTCTGAATGGTTTTCCAATTGCGCGTTCACAGCCCGGAAATGTATGCCTACTCTTGAAGGTGGGTGGTACATGCTTACTATCTACAGATTGCTCAAAGAAGGAGGAAACATACTGCGTTAGTTTATTCGTGGTAACTAAGATTATAGCTTTCCATCTTGATGTACTTTGATAGTGGTATCCGTGGTGGAGGTTGTCTTATTCTTATCGCTGATCCTACTCAACCGTTCATTTTCATCATCAAACAGCATATAAGCAGGTAAGTATCCATCATCTTCTTCTTCCTCATCATGACTCGCTTTAGACAACCTCAACTTCAACAATGGATTGCGGATGGTATTATGAACCCCACCCAAGGATGTATAACCATCATCGTAAAGTTTACAGTATGGGATCTGCAAACACTTCAAAAAATACCATATTTCACAAGTTGTGAATTCTAAAATTGGATGAATTCTAATGAAATCAGGCCACCCGTGATCTGTTTTCATTATCGGAACCAATTTCCCACCATATGGATCAATCTTTCGTATTCCAACCAGTATTGCCTTGATTTGAGGTTCTGATGACAAATACTGCTTGAAACCATCTTTCAAGTTATTATTCAATTTGGTCAAATTTAGATGGTACTTCTTGATACATTCATCCAAAAATAAATCTTGCTCTTTGAATGTTGTTTCTGAGTTGATATAGATTGAATGTAAATCCGAATTCGATAACTTTGTTGCACTCTGAATACATCTTGAATATAGAGTTGACAGAAATATCACCAATAAAACAAGACAGTCTTTGCCACCATTGAAACTGATGGATAATTGGTCAAGTGTATATATTTCAAACATTTCTTCTAAAACTTTGATGGTGAGTTTAACCTGTGCCTGAGTCTTCAAATGAAGTTCCCTTCCATGAAACGTTGGTAACGGATCCACAGTTCTCTGTTCAGTGTACGGAACAGAATCATTTAAAAACCGTTGAACAAGTTCATAACACTCCTTACAGGTCTCCATAAGTAATGACGATGTCATCTTATTGTGAATATGTCTGAGGCTGAGCGATGTCTACTACTGCAACAGTTTCTCTCTGTGTACCTATGCTTTCGAACAGGTTCAAAGTTCAATTCACTTCGGAAACAGGTGGCTCGAGCGTGTGGCGGTGAAGTGAGACCAGTATACACGCCACATTCAGCCACAGTACGGGGGTGATATCGGATTTCTGCGGTTTTAGTACATTAATATACAAGTTCTAATAAAAGTATGTACCACCCAATATCATCAGATCAGACAATAATAAGCTAGTGGTTCAATGTTACCGACTACCTTCAATTCAAGTCCATCCTTCAAAGTCATGTTAGTGTATGAACCACCAGATGTGTAATCAGGAGCCTCCTCAGCATTGGGTATTCCATCGGCATCAATAGCCACATAGTTTGTACCAGCAACGTAAACAATTTCCTGTGCTGTACCCATTGCAACCTCTTTATTGTCCAAGTCCACAGCTAGATATATATTTCTCAAGAAATCGTCTCCCAAAATAAGATGACTATTTGAACCGCTTATTCCTGAGTGGAGATAATAATAATCAGCGGTGGCATTGTAGCATAGTGAATCCTGATCAAAATATGATTCCACAGGTGAAACAAACGAAGAGATAGGAATGGAAATTTCCAATCCTGAAAATTCAAAAGTGATGGTGTTATCGGTATCAAGTAAAGTAGAAGAGCTAGAGATATAAGTCCCACCAACATAACTATCGAAGTAATTCTGACCAATATAGTTATAAATACTCTTTGGGAATGAGGTGTGTGATGTTCCGGTATCAAGTATAGCAAATAGACTACCTGACGTAAATGTGTCTCCTGAACCATCAGAAAGGCCATTTAAGGTAGCACCAATAAAACCATATCCTTCATCTTCATATTCTGGAATCATGACTTTTGTCAAGTTGGAGTCATAGAGGTATGTGTTGATAGCACCAAAGGTAATAGTTGATTCAATATCATCATCAATATCACGCAAACTGACTGAATATGCAGCAGATGCAGTCATTTCTTGAGCAGCCAATGCATACGGTAAGTTATTGTACTCCTGTGCTGTACCATTCAGGAGGAATTGTTCCATAGGTTTGAAACCTAAACCAAGTATAGGAGATGAAGTATTAGCAATACTTCCAACACCAATATATGCATCTGATAACGAGAAAGATCCAAGATCAAGGGTATCTTGAACAACTTCACCAAATGCAATTGAACCTTCACCGTAAGCATCATACATGGACAAACCTGTAGATTCCATTGTTGTTGAGTTATCTGCATCATAAGTACCGAACAATCCACATAAAGTGTCAGTATCTGATGTTCCAAATCCAGTTGTTGTATTGCACAATGAATCACTGGATGAGAATGTGACAATGTCTGAAGATCCCGTATCGATCTGTAGTTCAACTAAATCTTTATTTGAACCAATGTAAGCTTCCACAACATATTTGTTATTTATCAGGTTTTTCAAAGTAAGTGTCATATCACTGAAGTTTATGACCGACGACGACGTATCATCTTCACTACTACCAGTGGTAGCTGACTTTGAGGTGGAAGCATGGTGAGAGCTCTTGTTCTTAACTGCGTTGATGTTCTTTCTGGTCTTTGCTTTCACCGCAGGGTAGTTTCTTGGCAGTGCTAGAGTTTCAGTTGCGAATATCAAGGCCACCAGCAAGGAGAGCAGAACAAAGTACTTCATAATGTGATGCAAGGGGGATATTTCAAAGTTAGTTGATAATAATAGTGCTTACCAAACTTAAAGAAGACCAAACATAATGTGGCTCAAGTGACGGATCTTGGTTGAGCTTTATACCAAGTGAATAGGGGAGCGGAAAAGTTGCAAGACGCAGGGAACGGTCTTTTCAATGAAGATGCGGGTATTGGGCATTTGCCATTTGCAAGGAACCAGTACACATTCTCTTGCCCACTAAAATGCATGATCGTGTCATATAACAATCATCAAAACCGCGATCAAGAGAGGAAAGAATGGAGTGAGAGACCAAATGTTTTCAAAGTGGAGAAGTATAGAAGTTTCGAAGTGTTGAAGCGTTGAATCGTTGAAACGCTCGAAGCGAACAACAGTGGCTTAGCAGAAAGGCTTGCGGAGAAGGGACTGTTTGGCCGTTGCATTCAGATGTGGCGTGTGCGCATTTTGTATGGGGATTTATCAAAGTTTGGAATATGCAATAAGATATCAAAATATGGAAGATGCAATGTGCTTGGATAAAACAGACTAGCTTGTCCTTTGAAGAACTGAAATTTGAAGAAATGGGATCGAAAAAATTGCAACCGGGCACTTGAGGAAACGGCCTCTTTACTCGTTGTTCACTTGTGTCTTGAAGAATGCAATAATAATACGGGCACTGTTCCTTCAAAAACCTAGTTGAATCCGAGGCATATGAGAACATAATGAGCATATTAGATAACATGGCATCATCGTACGTATTTACCAGGAAAAAGCAACTTATGGAGTGAAGCTATCAACCCTGTAGGAAAAGCTGAAAATTTGAAGAGATATGACAGTATTTGGCGCTTGTGAGTGGGAGATGTACTCTATGGTATATCTACATCAGCTACTGGAGCCACTTTCAAGAATGGGTCTGATTTCTTGACTTGATTAATATATATATACAGAATACACAAAACCTACCCCACTTCAATGTCCCTTCTTTGCAACTTCAATTGCCCTTTCCTGGAAGCCTGGCACCTTGATATAGTTGATCCCACTATCTGTTAGCTTATCAAAGGAGACGTTTTTGGAGATGAAGTCGGATGGCTCCATAACTCCCACATACACAGTTGTGAAATGTTTCTTCAGATCCAAGATTCTGTCCAAACATGGCTTGTTACCACTTAGTCTTTCACTGCATGGTTCCATCGTTGTATAAAGTTCACAACCCGTTGGCAAAGTTTCATGATCTTGAAAATACTTGGCAAGTGCGTTTTGCTCAGCATGGGTGTTACCTTCTAATTCTCTTGTATAACCCTTTGCAATCACTTTCCCAGCTTTGGTGATTACACATCCAACACAAAATGCACTTGCTATTGGCTCACACTTTTTCGCTTCGTCGAGTGCCAGTTCCATCATATTCCGTTGTTCTTCCAATGCCCAATCTGGAAGCTCAGTCTGATATTTCCAATTTTTGTCCTTTGACTCGTATTTATAGGCATGCAAACAAAGATCAAGATCATTAGGACCTGGATCAGAATAGATTTCACCATCACACAAGTCACATTTTTCATCTCCAATGACTTCTCCATAGGTGTCTGGATATAACCAACTACTTGCAGGTTTTATCTTACCAATCTTATTCAATTCTGACAAGACTTTATCCAAATCAAAATCCCCATCTTTGCCCATCTTTTCACCCCATATCTTTGGACTAGAATACAGTGGGTCATTAACAATTGGATGTCCCAAATATTGTAAGTGAACCCTGATTTGATGGGTTCTACCAGTTAATGGTTTACACAACACCAAACTTGTAACACCATCATAATTCAATCTCTTGAATATTGTAGATGCATGCTTTCCGTTCGATTCATCAACAATATTGAATGACACCCTCGGATCATAAGTGGATAAAGGTTTATCAACCGTAATCTCTTCAATTGGGAACTCACCAACAACTTTGGCAACATACTCTTTTTGAATTTCTCTATCTTTCATCTGATTAACCATACTCTCTGCGCTTTTCCCAGTTTTCGCAAGAAACATCAAACCTGAAGTTAATCTATCCAATCTATTACTTGGATGCGCCTTGATTCCAAATTCCTTTTCCATGATGAAAGTCACTGTATTATGTCTATATCTCCCTGTTGGATGAACAGGAATTCCAGAAGGTTTATCAATAACGATGATATCGTTATCTTGATGGATGATCTTAATGGGACGGGAACTAACTGGGGGCTCATGCCTATGCATTCTATGGCATATTCTATCTCCATTTCTAACAACGGAATCAATATCAGCTATCTTGTTGTTTAAAGTCACTGTACCAGTGTTCAAGGCTTTTGTGTAGTACGATTCTGGATATAGTCTGAATTCATTTTTAAAAACATCAACCAGTTTGACATTTCTCCATCTTTCTTTGCAATGGGTCATGTATGTGAAATAGTATGGCTTCAACCGACGCAATGGACCATCTATAATATACTCAGTATCATTATCCTCCTGTTTCATTGTCTTGTTCTTTGGAATGTGTGTTAGGTTGTCCTTGTTGGAATCACCACCGAGCAAGTTGAACGAGGACATGGCTTCGGCATCCAGATGGGCCTTCTTCATCTTGAACCCGTTCTCGTCAAGCACGGGAGATGCTCCTCTTTTCAGTATTTTCTTAGACATCTTCGATACAACACTTGAATTCATATGCCACACTTTGCCAAACTACGCATCTCTTCTCCAGCTCCTGGCAAAGACACACAAACCATCCTTTTCAAATTGTGGAATCTGCAAAAGAAAAGAAATTTTTGACGGTTCAACAAAAAATCAAAAAATCAAAAAAATCAAAAAGTCTCGAAAATTTGGCGTTGTTTTCTCCTCCAAAATTGACAACTCGAAAAAGGCAGGCGTCTTTCTGGTCTTGCGAGCTTCTGGCAGCTTGTTTATCATTCCATCCACCTGTCCCATCTCACCCCACTTTAACACAACTCATCACATGTTTTTCCAGAATACGCTGTACGGTCTGCTTCACCATTTGAAAGGATTCAACAGAAGCATCAAGAGCATCTCAACAGCGGTCCTCGACAACAAGCCTTTACCAAACCACGACTCATTCAACCAGCAACTAGGAATAACAATACAACAGCTGGACGCAATAGCACCAAGATTCGAGCTTGGGAAAGGAGAGATTGAAATTTTGAAAAATCCTGGAGATTTCTATCAGAATTTAAAAGACAAGATCTCCAATGCCAAGCAAAGGGTGTTCTTATCATCTTTGTATTTGGGTAGCTCACAGCATGAACTGGTTGAATGTATTCATGACTCTCTGGAATCCAACCCGGATTTGAAAGTTTCCATATTGTTAGACTATTTAAGATCAACTAGAGATGCACCAAACAAGTCAACTGCATCTATACTGGCACCATTGGTTGAGAAGTTTGGTAAGCAAAGAGTTGATATCAGATTTTATCATACTCCTCATCTTGCAGGTTTAACCAAGCAACTCTTGCCAAAGAGAATCAACGAAGGTTGGGGTCTACAACACATGAAGATCTACGGTATCGATGACGAGGTGATGTTAAGTGGAGCAAACTTATCAGAGGATTATTTCACAGATAGACAGGATAGATATTACATCTTCAAGAACATTAGATTGACCAATTATTATTACAAGATTCAAGAAGCAGTGGGAACATTAAGTTATCAACTGTTACCATGCAACAACAAACAAAAATTCATGATGGAATGGCCAACCACCAACAACTCAAACGAACCACACTTGAATGTTAAATCATTCATAAACGACTCAACAAGACTACTATTACCAATCTTAAAAACCCACCAATCAACACCATCGGATGAACTAAAAGACCCAGAAACAGTGGTGTATCCAATCTCATCATTTGCACCATTGTTAAACGGTGATTACTCAACCGAAAAGCAAGCCATTTTGAAAATCCTCTCACATTTGGAAAACAAAGACACCAAACTTACATTCACAGCAGGTTATTTCAACATGCACTCAGACATCCAATCCAAGATCCAGAACTCGATATGCAAAGGAGAAATAATAACGGCATCGCCAAAGGCCAACTCGTTTTATAAATCTAAAGGTATAAGTTACTATCTACCACACGCATACCTTCTCAACTCTCTAAACTTTTTAAAATCAATGCAAAACAATGAAAAACATCAAGTTGCATTATTAGAATGGGAAAGGGGTGAAGTGAACACAAAAGACGGATGGTCATATCATGCAAAGGGAATCTGGATCAACATGGCCAATGAAACACAACCTTCAATAACCATAATTGGATCATCGAATTATACACAGAGAGCGTACAAGTTGGACTTGGAGACGAATGCGTTGATTATCACAAAGGATAAAGAGTTGCAAAGAGAGATGAGTGAGGAGATTGAGAATTTGAAAGTTTATACAAAGGAGTTGAAATTGGAACATTTTGAAGAAGAAGAAGAGAGAAAAGTTGGTTGGGGTGTCAGATTGGCTTCAAAGTTGTTGGCTGGTATGTTATAATGTAGAAGTTAAAGAGATTGTGTGTGTGTGTGTGTGTGTGTTCTTTTTTTTAGACATTGATGATTTGGTTGTTGGTATGGTTTAGTGTTTCTTTTCATATTGTTTTTTTGTTGTGTTTTTCATTTTCTTTTAGATCTTTATTTATTTTTATTCTTTTCACTTGCTTCTTTTATTCATCATCGACATTATCTACTACTATTCTGTGTTCAGCATTCTATTTCTATTAGTTTGTGCTTTTAATTTGTGTTTTGTTTTTCTTCTTCACCGGTATAGTTTATATATAATTTCAAATTAGATTTACAAAATAATGTAAGTGGAGGGGATAATAACAAGAAAAAGGATTGTTGAAAAGAATATAATAAAGATTAAAAGCAGACAGAGAACAAAAACAAAAACAAAAGAGTGTATAAATAAATTATTTTTAAGTACTTTTTAGTAAACAAATTGGAGGGAATTATGGAGATTGGGTTGAAACTAGTTTGAAGCATTTTTCAAACTTCTTCTTTCTTTAATTGAATCAGCCAAATTTTGTAAAACTTTAACTGTATCATCCCAATGGATACAAGCATCTGTAATGGAGCAACCATATTTCAAGCCACTTTTACCTTCAGGTGGAACATCTTGTCTACCTTCATTGATATTACTTTCAATCATTAAACCACAAATTGAAGTTGAACCGTTTCTAATTTGTCTTGCAATTTCAGCGGCAACTAAAGGTTGATTATTATGATCCTTATTTGAATTACCATGAGAACAATCAACCATGATTCTTGCCTCACCTTCTTTAACCATCTTGGCTTTCACCAAAGCAGTTTCAGCTTCTTTAACTGATTCTTCATCGAAATTGGTTCCCTTCTTACCACCTCTCAATATAACGAAACAATCGGCATTACCTTCAGTTCCAACAATGGCAACAACACCTGGTTTTGTAACTGATAAGAAATGATGAGGATGAGCAGCGGCTCTCATTGCATCAACGGCAACACCCAAGGTACCATCGGTACCATTTTTGAAACCAACAGGGAATGATAAACCTGAAGCCAATTCTCTATGCAATTGAGATTCGGTAGTTCTAGCACCAATTGCACCAACTGAGAATAAATCTGATAAAAATTGAGGAGAGATTGTATCCAACATTTCACCTGCAATTGGTAATTTTTCAGTCAATTTAACGAATAATTCTCTTGAGATTCTTAAACCTTTGTTGATATTGAAAGTATTATCGATATCAGGATCATTGATTAAACCTTTCCAACCAACAGTTGTTCTTGGTTTTTCCAAATATGCTCTCATAACAATACACAATTCACCTTTTAAAGATTCATTTAAATTTGCCAATCTATTACAGTAGTCCAAAGCGGCAATTGGATCATGGATTGAACATGGGCCAATAACAATCAATAGTCTGTCATCCAATCCTTTGATGATATTTGTTGCTGATTCTCTTCCTTGTAAGATAACAGCCTCTGCTTTTGAAGTGACTGGGAATTCATGTTGCAAGAGATCAGGAGGTGTCAATGGGTTGTAACCAGAGATTCTCCAGTCTTCCAATCTGGATCTGTCACCGACATTTGGGTTTTGCATGAACATTTTGGTAGCTGACTGGATTCAATTTAGATATGAAATATAACGAAATATAATGTTAGTATGGAGGTGTTCAACAACAGAAGTGGAGGCAGAAGAAGCAGTAGCAGTCATCCAACCATTCAAACAGACAATGGCACAATGAACAGACAATGGCCATCGGAAGTTGGGACAGCAGGAGTGATGATTCAGCACCATCGATGGAGAAAGTGGTGAAACTGGTCAGAGAGATGGTATACGTGTATAAGAGTATATTGAGTATATTATACTAGTGGACGGTGTTATGTATATGTGTATATAGGAGTGCCTGTGATGGTGGGTGGAAAGTGGTTTGAACCACCAGGTGAAATTTCAAACTGGGGAAATGGTGTGATGGGCTTTGACACATTCTGAAACACAACCTAGAGCCAAGCTGGTGACTGGAGAACTGGAGAACTTGACTGGACAAATGGGTAGTGGGGTGATACATACAGGCATGATATATTTATCTAAGTATAGTGAATAGTAATGGATACTTGTTCGATAGCAGTGGTTACTAGTACAACTAAAGCAAAAGAAAGAGCAGAAGAGTAAAAGAGCAAAAGAAAAAGACAAGAGAAGCCGTTTCCCGCGAAAAATTCTTCGTCTCTTTTCTTCTCTTTTCGTCTCCACAAACTGAATCTGGTGGCAGTGACTCATTTCACAGTGCACGTTTTCATATTCATATTCTCAACTCACCCTGCACGATCTGCTCGTAACTGGCCTCGGTGAGCAGCCTGTAGCATCTCGTGCTGGTGTCCAAGTAGTACACCACAGAATTACCCAGCTTGCCTAATGGCAACACAGGGTCTCTGAAGATCTTCTTGCTGATCTTGTGGCTGTCGTTCAGCTGGATTCTGTCAAACCGAACAAAACACGGTCTGGCATAATGGGGGAGACTGTTGTATGCAACTTTGGCAATCTGATCCAATACAGATTCATGGCTAACATCGCCATCATCATCATCACCTACCGTCTGGATAACTGCATATCCACATCTGCCCTCGTGGTTCGCCACTTTGGCACCAACAACAACACAGTATTCAACCTGTGCACAACCACCCAGAATCTCGTTTTCAACCTCTGTTGTGGAAACGTTTTCGGATTTCCATCTGTAAGTGTCACCCATTCTATCAACAAAATGTAAACATCCAATCTCATCAAATTTCAACAAGTCATCGGAACGAACATAACAATCACCCTTCTTAAAAACATCCCTGATGATCTTGGAATACGTAGCCTCTTCGTTGTTAATATACCCTGGGAAAGTTGCCTTGATCTTTTTTGGATTCAAAATCTTGGTAATCAATTCACCCTTTTCATTTGGCGCTGGAGACTCACAGAAACCTTTTGAGTTTCTATAGATGGCATTATCATCATCAACTTGCATCCGAACCAAGGTATAAAGATTGTTGATGATCTTCGAAGCCAACCAGCCATAGTTTCTAATGCATCCAACACCAACACCATCAACTTCATAACAACTCGTTGCAAAAGGTGATTCAGAAGAGGCATAAAACTCACCAATTGCATGGATCCCGAATCTTTCTTTGAATTTCATCCAAATATCAGGACGTAACCCATTACCAACAGCCAATCTTAAATTCCCCTTGCAATACAACTCATCCTTGGTCACTGGACCATCAACCAAATATCTACAAACTTCACCGACATATTGAATCGAATTCGAATGCGATAGCTTAACCTGTGTCCAATAACTCGACACGGAGAATTTGTAACCGATACTTATGGTACCTCCATTAATTAACATTGGAACAACACCAAGAACAGAAGCAGTACCATGGTATAACGGCATCGAGGTGAATAAGTTCGACTTGTCATCAATTCTCATTGCCACTGGGAAAAAACTACTTGCAAAGAACAATTTACGCCATGAATTCACTGCTGATTTGGGTAGACCCGTTGTACCCGAAGTATACACCAACACTGCTGGATCGTAGTATAATGACTGATCTCTTATGGAATCAAGTTGTCTGAATTTTGGCTTGTCGGAGATATAATCAATTAATTCAAACTCATTAAACAATTGGATCTTGGTCATTGGTGATGCCAGTTTGATCTCATCCATTGAAGCCTGAATATTCTGTTTGCATGTCTTGTCCAATTCATCCACAAATACAATCTTGGATTCAACAACTTTGATAGAATGAACTAATGGAGTATGCACCAAATTATAATTCAAAAAACACGGAATCGCACCAATGTTCCACAATGTAAACCACAATATTATAAAGATTGGCTTGTTTGGTATCAACAGACAAACAATATCTCCCTTCTTGACACCATACTCACTGTCCAACACAAACGACAACTTGAGTATCAACTCTAACAACTGACTATATGTGATCTGCTCAACTTGAAAAGCATCATCACCATCAACCTGGAATGATTTCCCATCAACTGGTCTAAGATACACAATCGCATCCTTATCCGCAAACTTCTTACTCTTTGCAATTTTTTCAAATGGATAATACAATGAATGCTTGTGCGAGTAGACAGTATGATAAACATGCTTGATTGCCCGTGGTATCACCGTGGTCAACACCATATCCTCTGATATTCTGTACCTGTCGTTAAATTTCTTCAACATTGTGAATACGAAAACGAAGAATCGATAGATGTTCAAATAAATAGCTTGTAAAATGTTCATTCTTCAATTTCAAAAAGGTGGGTGTTGTGTAATTGATCCGGCAAACTCAATTTCAAAAATTGCGGATGATCTGTCTTATATGTTTCAACCCTGTTTATTCAATTCATGAACTTCAAAACACTGTGCAAAGAGTGTAACAGCACCGGCAAAAGAGCAAAACGTTCCACATTTCCAGAGTTGCTGTTCGCACCAGCCGGGCCCAGCCACAGAGAGAGGCGATTCAATCTGCACCAAACAGCACCAACATGCCCATATTTCCACTTTCTTCATCCCTTATCTTTTGTCTGAGTTGATACAGGTACCTCGTGCCTGATGATCTCCGTCTATCCTGATGTTGTATCAGTTTTGAATTGGTGCATAGGTGCAGAACACATACAAACACGCACATCTGGGCCCCCGCTTACTGCGCCACATAACCCTCCCCACAATGAGGCAGTTCTCTTCAACAACTCTGTTCAACTCAAAAGATTAAAGATTGGAGAAAGGTAACAGTTTACTCCGACTGGTTCCTCTACAGTGATGACAACTAACAGACAAGTGTGCTGGAGTTGGTTTCGATCGATGATGTTGCTCAGCACTTGGCTCCTACCTCCTTTGAGGCAGGCCCATACTCGGTGACTTCACAGATGACTTATCATCGCCACATTTGACAAGATAACCGTTCCCAAGTATCAAAAGAACAAGGCAATGACATCTGCCTATTCTCCACTCCCATTTCCCCTGCCCTTATATATATTAGAGCCCACTTCCAATTATCAATTATTATACGTATCTGAGCCATGATGGCATTCCTCTTATCTCATAAGCATTTCAAAAGAATAAATCAACAGAAGATAAAAGCTTATTTTACTCAATGAAGCACAATGTTTTGATCTCCTTGTTGGCAGTGCTGCTATTGGCAACCGAGTCATTGGCATTGCCTAGAAACTACCCTGCAGTCAAGGCAAAGACAAGAAAAACTATCAGCAGGGTGAAAAGTACCAATTCTCGTCATTCTTCGAACCTGAACTCAAAATCAAAAGTAATTGATAAATCAACTCATAAATCAGTTCAAAAATCTGTTGTTTCTGATGCAACTTCAGATTCAGATTACTATGCGAACTTGACAATAACTTTGAAAAACCGCCATAATAACAAGTATCTTACAGAAGGTCTCATTGGTTCCAATGGTGATAAAAACTGGATGACAATAGACACTGGTTCCTCAGATATAGTGTTGTACGCATCCAACAACACTCTCTGCGACACAAAATCAGAATTCGGTTTCAATGTCTGTAAAAAATACGGTACTTATGATCCAAATAACTCAACAACCATGGAATACACAAATTTGTCGATGGCTGAAAAATACGGCGAAGGTTCAGTTGCACAAGGCCATGTTGTTAAAGATACCATTGATTTTGGATCTTTTGCACTTTCCGATGCGTACATTGGTGTTGGTAGTCTAGCTAACACTTCGTCCCCTCTGCTCGGCTTATCTTTTAAAGATATTGAGAGGTTTATAACCGATGATGATGCATTGGTTCATTATGATAACTTACCGTATGCTTTGGCTAGTGAGGATAAGATAGAAATTCCAGCGTATGGAATCAGTTTGCGTGATATTGATGATGAGATTCCATCAACGATCACATTTGGTGCCATCAATACATACTTGTTCGACTCGAATCTCACAAAAGTTAAAATCCCACAATACAACGATGAATACGTTTACGTTGCAGCTGTTTTAGATGGTATTGCTGATAATGATGGTAATTCATTCACCTCTGGTAGTATATTCGCAGTGATAGATACAGGATCTTCGATTACCAGCTTCCCAAAACAGATATACCAGTTCATCGGTGAAAATTACTTTGACTATTATGATGATGGCAAATACATATCCAACTCTTCCATATTAGACTCCGATAAAACCATCACTTTCAACTTTTCAGGTTTAGAAATCCCAGTTCCAATCACTTCATTTGTTGCACCATTGCAAAATACATTCACGACTGATTCAACTTGTTATAACACCACTGCCGATTACTACTATCTTCATATATCCAAAACCACCTCAAAATCAAAGATGACGTTCGGAGCTGATTTCATAAGAAGCATATACCTTGCAGTTGACTTGGAAAACAAAGAAGTGGCAATGGGTACAGCACAGGATATAGTTTATGTTATTGGCTGGGACTACGTGACAATTGACTCTGATGGAATACCAAATGCGGAGAAGGCTTCGAGTTATTCAACTGGTGATTCAGCTACCAAGATGAACTTGGCTGAAAGTTTGATTAAAACGTTGGGTGGCACTGATGATCTTGATATTTATCAATGTTTGAATGATTAAAAGTTGAATGGGTTTATAAATTATGTACTATCTCTCTAAAAAAGTTTTCCTATTTTTCTGCTCTTTTTTCTAAAACGATATATAGATGACTGTTATTTTCTGTTAACGTTGCAAAACTGTATGTAATCTTCACTAGCTTGAAGATTCTGGTTCTCCGATGTCAATGGAAGACGCTCAAGAAGCGCTTATCATCACCCTCCAATGAGAGATACAACAGAATCACAGATGCAACTTTCCAGAACTCCATCCTCAAGTTTCCAAAGTTACATTAAGATGCACAAAAACCATTTCAAGATTATATTTGGAAACAGTTCTAAGAAAAATCCTACCAATAATGCTGCAAAAACAATATTGAGTGCGCATGATCTGAGACACAATGTATGATTTGGGTATAATTATCTCATGTAAATTCATCACCCATTATCAGAATCAAAATATGGATGTGCTGGGTGATATCACTTGGATGTGGCGCTATGGTAGTAAACATGCAATGTTAGGAGTCTCAATATCATGTGAACTATGTCTATACATTTCTGATCTCTAGTAATCCTATCTCCTATTTCATCAAGAATTGATAAATTGCACCTTCAAATAAGAAACGGTTGTCAACTCCACCGCTTTTGAGACGATTCTTTCTTGACTAGAACTCAAGTTCAACGCAACTCGTGTAAGCGTTTCTTGTTCTTCTCTCAAAACTATCGCTTCATGAAAACCTGTCTTTTGACATCACCTAAAAACCCATTAACCTTCTCAAAAGGCTCAATCAAAACAACCGCATTCAAATCCTCCAAAACATACTTCGCAACCTCACAAACCAACAACTCAACGAACCTTCTTCCAACATCACCCACATTCGAATCAGTGTCGACACCATAAACATCATCGGCCTGTCTCCTCGACTCAAAAAATCCACACAACGAAGGAATCATCAAACAAGGCAACGTCTCAACCACAAAATCCAAACTACACTGAGCCACTTTCGAATAACTTTTAAACCTAGCTGAGATCTGCAACAACCGTATCAATGTCTCTTGACTCGATAAAGGCATGGAAGTTTCATCATCATCGCAAAGTTTGGTCCGTTCAATTGGATCACCGATGAACTTCAACGAGCTCATCACGAATTGCGTGTATGTGTCGCTGTCACTGTCATTGGAGTCCACGTTGTTGATATCATGGAAGAATCGTTTGGTCGTGAAGCCCCTGATACAGCTGATCAAATCGGAAAAGAGTAGTATGTCTATCAGATGATGGTCAAGGTGGAAGATCTGATGATGGTTGTTGAATTCGGTTGTCTTTGGGCATATCTGCATTCTGTTTATGATGAAGTCATAGTTCTCGTCATTTTGAAATTCGAATGGTTTGTTGTTGTTGTGTTGCAAGATTTGTTGTTTTATCGTGTTGTAATGTGATATGGTGTCTATTGCTTTTTCAATGTTATCGGAGATGAATAGTTTTCTAGTGCCTAACTGTTCTTCGGTTTTCCTGCTGACGATCTGAGTAAGATTCATTTTCGTTACGCTATATGGGTACGTCAATAGAGTGGCGTTGAACTTAAAAACGTGATAGTATACCAAGTAGGAGTGAAGCAATGGGGTAATGATCTGGTAACAATCATCCAGTAGCCATCTCGTGTTTACAAATTGCTGTTGTTCTCTGAGATTCCCGATCGACGGCTGTGCACTTATGATTATCCACCTACTTCCCTCTTCTGGTCAGATTTACAACGATGTGGAGAATGTTCGATGGATTTACAAGGGTATTTCAATAAATAAATTATATTTGGTTGTCTATTATGAATATTTTATGTATGTACAGCTATAAAGTCGTAAAGGGATCGTGTAGAGGTCTTAAACAGCGGACCGATGCAATCACACACTATTAGCTGTGTGCGGTGTATGATGTATGCTATTTGAAGATGAGCAATGGAAGCGATGAATAATAAGAGGAAAAGCAAAACATTTGCGGATAAGTATGATCATTTGGATCATCAATCATGATTAGAAGTGAAATAAGTCTAGCTGAGCAAGGGGGTAAGGTAAGCAAGTAAATGGATTATCGACAAGCCAGCAACTTAGATACCGTAGTAACCAGCCTTGTTGAAGTGACCGACAACAACAGGCCAGGTTGCGAAAGTGGTTAAGCCAACAGCCCAGATGGCAATGTTCTTAGTGTGGTTACCAAGCATTTTGTAGATTGGGTTTGGACCGATTCTTTGGGCTAATCTGACGGAAGGATGCATTGTGTGAGTTTTATTAGTTGTTGTGGTTGGAATATTGGATATACTACAGGAAGACAAAACACAAAGGAACAAACCACATTGAATTGACTTAGTAGAAGAAACTCAACCATATTTATAAACATTCCAGATACACAACAACCACAACTACAAACATAAACATTTTGCTCAAAATCGTACGTTTGTTGTCTTGCAACCACTTCAGAAATGTGACGCTTGAAAAGTCGTTCGATTTTTTTTGCGTGTCACGTTTTCCGTTTTTTGTGGGAGCCAGATCTGGAACCCGTTTTCCCCCGTTTCTTGCTCGTCTTCTCTCCTGCTCTCCTGCTCTCTCTCGTACCTGTTTTCTTCCTTCGTTTCGTGGATCTTGTGCTAGTCGGTACTCCAATCTGGGGTATATCTTAGAACGAGATTACTGTGTTCCAGAATAGCAAGCTGAAGAGAGAGTGAGTTGTTCCATCAGAAGGGCTCTTGTTGGCGGAGAGGAGAGACTCGGGTGGGTTGAGCCGCGGCGTGTATTTGGCCCATTTCGGGTGGCCAGTTGCAAAGTGGGTTGATTTTGAGCTTGTTGTGGGTCCAATCTATCTTAAGCTGTCTGTATTTGTGTGATACGGTCATTTGATATCCATTGAGATGGCACAAGTGGTGATGGTTGATGTGGTAGTATCACATGCTCACAACGACCAAGTGATAAGTGTCTGATTCATCTCCAGAAAAGTAGTCGATAGCCGCCCTTTGGAGGTTAAACAACAATCGTCCAATGTTCACCGATGTTCGCCAATAGTCTCACTTGTTGATCAATATGCATGGAACATGTTGGTAATCGGTATAAGCATGTTCTACATACTGCTGCTTCAGTGCATGTTCCTCCAACGTTTTATTCAATGAGCTTCATATCGATTTTGGGCACTCAAGATTCAACTCGTTGATTCATGAGCTATCAATGGCCTGGTTCAACTACACCCTTGAGATGCTCAATACAAGCCATCTCGTTAAGATCTCTTGTCCAATAAGTTTATTCATATGAAAAGGGAAAAAGAGACAAAGAATAAAACTACATACACAATTGTCTAAAGCAAAGGTAAAAATGTACAACTATCAAACTATCTATTCCTTTGGAGCGTCAACGGATTCAACTGGAACACCAACGGATTCAACTGGAGCATCAACGGATTCAACTGGAGCATCAACAGCTTCAACTGGTAAATCAACGGATTGTAAATATTTAGAGATACCAATACCACCATTGCTATCCTGGTGAGAATCATTGAATCCATCAATGAATCCAAAAAATCCATAAAACACATTCTCTTTAACTTCCTCGGCATAGATCTTGTCATACACGTAACTCTTCTTGAATGCATCCATTTCAGTTTGAAGCTTATCAAATGATATTGGATTATAACCATAACCTTGTAATTTATCATTGTATCCATCATAAACAGGATGTTCCAACAACAAACCTAAAGCAGGTGCTTTTGGAATGTTCACTTTTTGTGGTAGGAAAGCATCGGTGATCTTGGATATTGGTGCTCCGGCACGGATAACCAAAGTCACTAAACCAATCATCTTTCTAATTTGATGCAACATGAAAGATTGACCATGAACTTGAACGGCAACCCATTCCATACCATCAATAAGATAGGGCTCACCAACTTTGAAACCTAGCATGTGTCTCTTTGCTGATGAGTCATTGAATGCCTTACCAATGGTGAAATTATGGAAGTTATGTGTTCCTTTATATATGTTCATTGCTTCTTGCAATAAATCAAGCTTGTTCTTTGAAATTCTGAACTTCTTCTTTTGCTCGTTCAGAGCCTTTTTGAATTTGATCACAGCATCTTCTAATGGGATTGTGAGCTGTAAACCAAGTGAATTTGCCTCATCAACTTGATCCAATAAATCACGTGTGACACCTTGTTCTGCTAAATTATCATAAATCTCAGTCCAGAAATCTTCATCTTCCAAATTATCTCTGTTGATTAACTTACCCAAGATTGAATTTGGCTTAGGTGGGGCAAATGAATAAGTTGGCATGGAATATTCATAAACTCTAGAGGAGCATAATTTTCTACAATCAAAAGCATTATTGACTCTTTCATAAGACCACAATTTAATTTGATCTGGTAAAAAGGAATTGATTTTCTCAACGATATTTTCATCCTGAATGATCATCTTCAAAGAGACAACATTACCAGCAGCATGAACACCTTTATCGGTTCTTGCAGCTCTCATAAAACCAGATTTCTTCAAATCATTGGAATTGTTCTTTGAAATAGCACCAGCTTTCACAAACGCCTCGAACAAGTCACCTTCAATGGTTTTTGCAGGTGGATTGAACTGCATACCATGGTATCCGGTACCTGAATAACCGATCAAGCATGCAACCTTACGTTTTGGCTTTCTCACTTCACCTTTGTAAACAGGATTTCCAGATTCATCTAAGATACGTCTAAATGAGCACAGAGTAGTGATAATGTGTATAATGTTAGTATGTCTAAATGTCTCTTCAATATCAATGATCAGATATATGGTGGGATCGGGATTACGAAATCAGCCATATATATTCTTCAGTAAAATGCATACCCACGAGTCTGGGTTCTTTGCCATGAGCCTCTGGCGTTTCGGGTTATCTGATAAGTGATCGTCCTTTCTGGCTCTGAACCATCTGTCGTTTGTTCCTCTTTGTTCAATGGAGTCCTGATAATTATCTTCGTCGAGTTGGAGTTGGCCCTCACCAACAACAGGGGCAGCAGCGGTGATTGCGACACCGGTTTCCTCTGAAACTGGTGCTGTATCAAGCTTGCATTCACTCGCATCTTCAGCAGGTATCTTCTCTTGTATGTTATCGGACATCTTTCTAGTATATTCGTGCGGTGCGGTCTGCTCTGCTCACCCTGTATCCATTTCAAGTGCTTCCCTCCTGCTCACAAAGTTCCTCTTTTGATCGAGCGAAAACGACAAAAAACAAAAAATTAAAAATTCTGAAAATTTGCCGTATTTCGCGGCTGTGCAGTCTCGCTCTGAAAATTTTCCAGATTCTTTTACAAAATTTAAATTCTTTTTATCTTTTATAAGGAGAACAGACACCAGAAGAAGAGTCCATTAAGAAGCCAGTACAACTTCATATAACATAATACAAATACAAAATGAGAGCATTAACAGAAGAAGAAACCAAGGTTGTGTTTGAGAAACTAGCTAACTACATAGGAAGAAACATCGCATTGCTAATAGACAACAAGGAAAACCCCCATGTGTTCAGATTACAAAAAGACAGAGTCTACTACGTCCCATTGAAGATCGCCAAATTGGCCACCTGTATAGCCAGACCAAACTTGATGTCATTGGGTACCTGTTTCGGTAAGTTCACAAAGACTGGTAAGTTCAAATTGCACGTCACCTCATTACAATACCTATCCATCTACGCCAAGTACAAGATCTGGATCAAGGCCAATGGTGAGATGCCATTCTTATACGGTAACCATGTCTTGAAAGCACATATCGGTAAGATGAGTGAGGATATACCTGAGCATGCGGGTGTTATAGTATACTCCATGAAGGATGTCCCATTAGGGTTCGGCGTCAGTGCTAAATCAACCATTGAATCAAGAAGTTTACAACCAACCAGTATTGTTTGTTTCAGACAGAGTGATATCGGTGAATACTTGAGAGAAGAAGATACTTTGTTTACTTGATTACGAATATCCAATTGTTTACTTCCCTTTTTTTACTTTGTTCGAAGCAGTTTTTTACTCATTCTTTTACTCTCCATCTATCTTTGCGTGTATATTATTATTGATAAAATTAATATAATCTCTTTCTCATATGAAAAGAAAATAGTTCAAAGAAGTGAAATTCAGGGGAAGAAATACTGGAAATCATCATAAGTTACATAATGTGTGTGTATATACATGTAGTATAGAATTCAACTATTTCTTTCCTTTCTTTTTACCCTTCTTTGCCTTACTCTTGTTAGCAGCTGCCGGTGTAGGAGTAGATTCTCTTGCTGTTATATTAAGAGATTGTTCAGTAGCGGCATCAATAGCACCACCTTGAGTGTCCTTAGCATTCTTTTTACCCTTCTTTGGTTTGTAGTATGATCTATCTTTCAATGGTAACCATCTTTCCTCATCAATCTTCATGCTCAACTCCTTTGGAAGTCTCTTTGGCTTGGATCTCACTTTCTTGATTTCTTTCTTCGTGACCTTCGAAGCTGCAGTTGATGATTTCTTGATCTTCGAGGATAACAATGGTTGGATATCTTCTTTTATTAGCTCATCAACGTTGACTCCAGAGATAAGATCATCAACTGGAGTCAAATCTTCTCCCGTGGCATTCTCATTGAGAATCGTAGACACAAGCTTATCATCGAATTTTGATAGTTTGCTCAATAATTCCTTTGCCTTAACATCATCAACTGAAAGTAACTCGAAACCGATGAATTTGATATATTTAATGTCACCACCTTCTTGAGTTTTCAAAACTGAATAGATTTGGCTCAATAATTCAATTTTGGAGTTCTTTCTATCTAATGTATCGTAAACGGCAATCAAAGGACGTGTAATAGCAGGAACAGTTAAGTTCTTGTTGTCGTTGCTGATCAAAGATTCCAAGATTATAGTGGCATTGTTCAAATTACCTTCATTGATTGCTATCTGGGCAGCCAATAAATTGATTGGCAGGTCAGTTGGATTGGCAACTGCGTATTTGAAAATGTTTCTGTCTCCTATTTGGGATAGAGTCGATAATGCCAAAGGTAATTTCGATTCTGGGAATGTCTTTGAATATTTCTTGGCGGATTGCTTGATATCCTTACCAGACTTGTAAGCCAAAAGAATCTCGTTTCTCAATAAAACCTTGGTTTGAGGTAATGTTAACCTTTCCAATAGTTTCTCATTTATAGAATTTGGCAATAATAATTGACGGTATAGTAAAGTTGGGTTGGTATTAGTGGTGTTTTCTAAGGATAATAAATTATTGGTGATTATTAACTTGAAAACTTCATCTTTCAAACTGGTGAGTTGTGATAACATGGAAGATGATTCTTCTTGTCTATCAAGGAGTTGGTTGACGTATGCAATTTGGATCTCAATAGGAGTTAGTTCATTAACTTTAACTTCATCTCTATATTCTGCCAATGCAATAGTTGCTTGTTCAAAAGCCTGCTTTAGTAGCACCAAAGCATCCTCAAGTTTATTATCTCTGATATCAATAAGTGCATCATTGAATATTAAATCATAGGAGCTGCTATTGGTTTTGGAGATTGGAGTAGTTGCAATATTATTTTGAGATTGGGATTTCAATTGAGAGATGACTGCCCTTTCGTTGACACTCAAATCAAGTTCCTCTGATTTCAATTTGTTTTGCTTTATCAAAAATTGATACACTGCCAATGATTCTTCATTTTTACCATTACGGTAGTAGTGTTGTGCTAATATATGCAAGAAACCTGTATTAGATTTTCCCTGCTCTATCAATTCGTATAACTTTTCACCGAGATTTAATTTGTAGTAAATGTAAGCTTTTTCAATAAAAATGGCTGAATCATCGGATATGGTCTTTTCATGGGATTTCAAAAGCTCTAGTGCAGTGTCGTATCTATCAAAATTGATCAAGGCAACCAAACATTGTTTCAATGCCTTGATGTTTGATTTGTCCTTTTTCAAGATGGTCAAACCCAAATCGTAAACATCATTGTGCGAGTCAGATTTGGAATAAATGTCTAGTTTTGATATCAAATCCACTAACGACATTCTGGAAGTTTATTTATTGGTAGTAGTGGTAATAATGTCAGTTTGGCACACAGCAAGTTGTGTGGATTGGTGTGTCTGGTTCCCATTGATCCCTTTTCAAGAGCCTTAATCGAGTTTCCTCGACGTCGCTGGTTCGGTGAGAAATGGGAGATCTGAAAGCAGGGTAAACAGAAGGTCACGTGATACGTTGACACAGCCTTTATCTGCGGGTGATTTTTTGATTTATTTTTTCCATTTCAATTTTGTAGTGAAAAAGTGTTTCAAACGTGTGATTTCATCAAAGGGAAAGAAGCCTGCAGTTGATATTCATTCTTGAAATCACATCTTTCATAAATGATGAATAAATTATCCATTTCACAGGCTGTGAGGTCATATGCAACGTACACTGCGAAGAGAAAGCCGTATGTGCAGAGCAAGGGCAAGCGATTACAAGATCCAAGAAGCGATACAGGAAAGAGAGAATCATTATCTTCAAACATCCCATATAAGTTTGGAAGTTATGCAGGTCTTAAGCTTCCTGATGAAGACAAGAGAAAGAAATTAGCAAACGTGATATCCAAAATTACTGATTTCAAAGAGTTAAAGATCTTGCCTGAGATCCGTGATGTCTTGATCAATGAGATCAAGAAATCCACAGTCTTAAGACAACAAAATAGTCTTGATGCATCAAAGAAGATCAAGACAGAGGGAGAATTGAATGGTCTTATAGTGAGACCAACTCCGGTTCAAAGTGCTGCAATCAAGGTTCTAAATGCGACTGATTACTCAGGTGAGCTTATGAAAGTGTATACAATGGCAGCAGAGACTGGTTCGGGTAAGACATGGGCATATCTTGCTCCTTTGTTACAGCGTTTGAAAGAAAACGAATTAGCAGGTGAAGGTATTAAAAAGGCAGGAATAAAAAGTGTGATCTTTGTTCCAACTCATGAGTTGGTTGACCAAGTTTATAAGACTTTAGAAAATGTTAAAGATGATTTAAAACTAAATTTATTAAAATGGGATACAGACTCAAATTTCCATAATTTCATTGATCATTTCAAAGTTGGTATAGATGTCATGGTGACAACACCTGGTAAATTATTATCGTTGGGTAGATACGATTCCATTTCTAATCCAGCTTCCATCTTGAACAAAGTTGACTTTTGTGTTGTTGACGAGGCAGATACCTTGATGGATAGATCATTCATGCCAGAAACTTATACAAACCTTAAAAACATGATCAATTTGAGAACTTTGGTGTTTGTTTCCGCTACTTTCCCATCTGAATTCAACAAATCCATCGAAAAACTATTTCCCCGTTCAACTTCAATTTCAACCCCTTCATTGCATAAACTTCCTAAATCCATTGAATTTAGAGTGATTAACGCCAGTTTACCACCATTCAAAGGTTCCAAGACAAAAGCATTAGCGCAAGCTTTATATGCCATTCATTGTGATGGTACTGAAAGAGGATATGAGAAGAGAGTTATTGTTTTCGTTAATCAAAAGGATAGTGTTGCTGGTGTTGCTGAACTATTACAAAAGAAATATAACCATGATGTCACGTTCATAAGTAGTGATGATACTCCTGATGAAAGAAAAGAAAAAATTAAAGCATTTGTTGACCCTCCAAAACCATTGGAGGATATCACTAGACCAACCGTTAAAGTTTTGGTGTGTACCGATTTGGTTAGTAGAGGTATCAATTTCAGTGGTATCAGAAACGTTATCTTGCTTGATGTTCCTAAAACATCAATTGATTTGGTTCATAGAGCTGGTAGAACCGGTAGAATGAATCAAACTGGTAGAGTGTTTTTGATAATGACTGATCAAGATAAAAGTCATGTCAAAGGTTTACCTAAGGTGATTAGAAACAATAGAAGATTGGCATGATTGATCTTTTGAGATGCCTTTGTATATATCATGTATAAAAAAAAATTAGGGTCTTGTATATACTAATGAGCGTTTTTCTATAGCAAATTCAAAAAAAAGAAACAAAACTAAGTAATATCTTTATAAGATTGATTTTCTACTCGGATATCAAATCTTTCCAAGCTGGTCTATTTTTAGTTATATATGGATGAACTAGCACTTCGCTCAGAGTTATTCTTTTGTCTGGTTCGTATCTTAATAATCTTCTAATCAAATCACTGGCCTCTGGAGTTATGTAAGAAGGTATTTTCAAATCCACATTGGCGATTCTCTTATATGTCATCTTGGAATTCTCCTCCTCGAATGGTGGTTTGCCAACTAAAAACTCGTATAGTAATATACCCAAAGCCCAAACATCGACCCTTTCATCATGCTTCTTTGCTTCGACCATTTCAGGGGGTAAATAATCCAATGTTCCACACATCGTGTTTCTCTTTATGTTAGGAGAATAAACTGACCAGCCAAAATCTGATAATTTGATTTGGTTGTTGAAATGAAGCAAGATGTTTTCAGGCTTCAAATCTCTATGGATAATATTCTTTGAGTGTAAATATATCAAACCTTTTGTGACTTGATATATATAGTAGGATGCTTTAACATGGCTGAATCTTTTCTGCTTCTTAAGCAGTTGATAAAGCTCACCATCACTAGCGTATTCTAGTATTAGGTAGACATTATCATCATCATAAAACCAACCGTATAACTGAAGACAGTTAACGTGTCTAATATTTGCCTGGATTTCAATTTCTCTAACAAATTGTCTTTCAACTTTATATGAAACCAACTCTTTCTTTCCCATAACTTTCAATGCACACACAAACCCACTTGATTTCTCCTTTACACAATAAACTTTACCAAATTTCCCCTTTCCCAATTTTCTACCCAACTCGAAATCACTGATTTTCCATTTCTTATTGGCTGATAGATTTAGATTTCCCAAAGCAATTGAAGGATCGGTTGATTTTCTTACGCTTAGTCTATGAAACACGGTACTATTGGAAGATGAGGTCATAGTCATTCGATGTGGCGATTTTGTTGTTGGTTTCTTGATACCTGGTTTCTCGATTGTTGATGGTTTATTGACGCGTAGACTCGATAAGGGGTTCCTACTTGAATGTGATGTCATGGTATCAGTCAGAGGTGTGTATTATTCTTGAATCTTCTTTATTTTGTACCAAGTGTATATCACTATATGAAAGCTATATCTAGAAGACTTCAACTGATAAAACACCACTGATCCAAAACAACAACAAACAAACACCGAGATTGAACAGCACCGCCTCGAGAAATAATTATGAGGCGGTGCATGGCTATCTCAGAATTCTGCTATTTCCGCTGGTTTGGTTAATACTCCACTGAACAATCGGGTCAACGCTGCTGTGAAATAGTCTTCAGCGGCATCGAGAGCCTTCCATCAGAAGTTGCATTTGAGATAATTACAATGGATTCCACAAAAACATACAATTATATTTTCCTAGGGTCAACTAGAATAGGAAGCATTAGCTGGTCGGGCAAGCGCTTTGTTGCACTACTCCACTTTCCCTTTGTTCAACATTGCGAACGATTGTGGAGTTTAACTTAAATAGTTTATACATCTCTCGTCCACTCAATGTTTTACTTTCCACTCTTGCTCTGGATAAATCATGCAATGAATCATGATTCCATTGGATTTTTCTGTGTATTTTGCTGATATTCCAACAGAAGTGCTTTCTCTGATTATCTCAAGACTACCACTATGGTACTTGGTCTATCTTGCAGGAGCAACAAATGATTGTGTCAGCAATATAGCCAAGCATATTATAAGTCACACAAGCATCATCCTTACTGATGTGTACTCTTTAAAGGACCACGACAGACAGCTCTCTGTTCTTGGTTCAGAGTTTAAAGAGCTTTGCAAACTTGCAAAGGGGGGACTGAAGTTTTATTCAATTGAGTTGAGAGGTGAGCAAGATGACATTCCGCGAGAGGTTGCAGAGCTTATTACTCGGTCAAGGTTCACCACTGCGTATAGTGGATTGCAGAGAAAAAGATGTCTGAAAAAAACATTCACGCATTTTGTGGTTAAAAATCGACGTAATAGGAGTTCTGAATACTCTAAGTACTTTAAAAGCTGGAAAGGGCTGGTTGTCGAGAGCTTAGGAGCAGGCGATATAGCAGATTTTGTGAGCCTGACTCCCAAATTGACACATTTGAAAATTATTGATAATAGGATTGATTATCTCAGTGATTTTACCCATCTTGAGAACTTGAAACTCGAAGCATTAGATTATGGCTGTATCGATGTTGCATATGAATCTTATGAGTTACTGATTGAAAAGTTGAACATGCATGCCAATAAGATTTTTATTGCAGGTTTCCAGCGAGCCGAAAATCCTATTGACTTGTCGGGGTTATCAAAATCAGAGAAGCTAGTTGAGATGACTTTAAATGGATTGCGCGGCTTAGCTCTAAAAGGTGAGTTTGTTCATGTTAAAAAGCTAGTTTTGAATGGTGTGTACATGAAAAAGGATGGTATAGTCAATTTCACTACTCAGTTCCCCAATTTGAGAGAATTGCGATTACCAAGATCACGTATCAATGCAGTGGCGTTGAGCAATAGCTGTGATGGTCACCCAGCTTTGAGGACATTAGACTTGAAACTGTGTACAAGGTTTGAGGCGTATGATCTGATGTTGAATGTCAAGAACTTGGTATCTTTTGCAATTGAAGGCCCAAGTCTAAAGTTCAGTAGATACTCTTTTGCGAATTGTCAATCTTTGAGTACTTTGCATTTGTTGTTTTGTTTCAACGATGAAGCTGAAGGTTATGGTTTTACTACAACACCACGTACGTTTCCTTACGGGAATCCAATTATGAGAAAATTTCCAGACACTCTAGAAGAGTTGGTGATACGAATTAAAGACACGGGACCATTTACTTTTAACTTTCCTGAGAATTTAAGATCCTTAACAATAATATTTGATGCAAATGGAAAACTCGATCTTGATTCTGGAAATTTATCTGACTTGAAACATCTAAAATCAATGAAAATGGGATTTTCGCAAAGCTTCTTGGAAGAAGATGTCGCCCTCACGAAAGTACCAAAATCCTTAGCTGCTTTCAAATTCTATTTTATTTCTTCTAAAGTACACAACTTTTCATTCGAACTATTCGAAGAGCTTTGGTTTCTGATGAAGAGAGTCAGATGGAACGACCAAATGGAGATATTATATTTTACTGATGGTGAACGCATTTTGGTTCCAAAGGTATGGAGCACGATCAACAATACAACCTACGACTCTGTTCTTAGGTATGATTTTAACTTAGAAGGTGATCGGCCTACATACAGAGAGGTATATTGTTACCGGCACTTATACGATGCAGTGCTTCCTGCTCGATCTAGCAGAAAGAGGCCTAAGAACTGCTAAGTCATTTTTATTTGACTGTATTGTGTGACATTCGTAACGAACAGATGAAAGTTTCGAGATGTGCAATGATCATAGTTTTCTCACCCTATAAAATGCATTATGTCTTTTATTACTCTTAATGATTTATTGCCCATTACCTGTATTGTTTTAAGGACCAACAAATTCTAACAAACTTAAACTCTTTTAATTATGATATAAAGGCATTAAACTACTTGAAATGGCTATCAATAGTAAAAATCATTTTACAAATAGACTACTAAATCTTGGTTGCGGAACTAAAATAATATATCAATTCTATTCTGGAACTATTTTTCTACTTCCCTGTCTTTTCGATGTTGAAAATCACAGAATATTTTCTGCATCAGTATTATAAGGAAGCATCATGATTGAAATGCTCCACAAGAGGGATACACCTGCTCCCCAGCGGCCAACCCAAAGCATCCGTACACCATCTCAAGCATTAATCCAGCCACACAGGGAAGCAAGCCCAAGTCAAGCTAACCAACCACCAACTACAAAGCAACAGAGTTTATCGTACGCCTTTCAAAAATAGAACCAAAAAACACAAGAACTTTCGAAAGCTAGCCACCAAGTGGGGTGGTTGTACATAGGAAAGGGGAACAATCTTTTGTAACTGTAGCTGAAGATGGGTGGTAGTTGAGTGATACATTGTAGCATGGTTAGACATCTTCAGTGATGGAAAGCAGATGCAAGGGTGTTCTAAGAAGGATTACGCAATGGGGGAAAACAACAACAAACAACAAACAGCGCAATGGCACCTCTCCAAAAGGGACACCGCACCTGCTTATGCGCTCAGAGCAGGTGCAAGGGTGCTTACCCGATTAGTAAATCAATTTGACCCGTTTAGGGCATAATGGTGGAATCCGGGTGCTGGGGGTGTCTGTGTGTGCTTTGTGTTTGTTTTGGGTTCGTTTCGGGCAGGAGATGGACACCCTTGCACGCGATGTGATTACTAATTCCAGCTAACTCCATCCCCAGTGCACGCTTAAAATCAGGTTTGTGCTAGATTGCTGCTCACAAACACACAGGCACACTCATATATATATATATATCTCATCACACAAGTTAATGACGAGTGAACTGCCATTGAGCCTAGTCCCATTCACTATTGTAACATGCGCAACCAATAAACCCACACCCACAGACTATCCGTCTATCTATCCATCTCTCTATCTCCAGTGCCTTTCTCTTTTCTTCTCTTCGCCACCAATTTCCCTCACCCACTCGCCCCAGATGCAATGGCGCACCCGAGTAAAATTGCCGCGAGCCGGTCTCCAGCAAAAAACCAACTTCACGGGTCCGTCCCCTTCCTCCTTTTAAGCTCCGAGTCCGTGCCAGTTGCCGTCCCGACTCGGTTTGTGTTGTTATCAAGCAGGTACATGTACACAATGAGATACCATGACACTTCACCACCAGATAGATATGGCATATGAAATTGCATCTTGTATGTGTTGTATTATACCACATATACAACATTCACAAAATGTAAAGTATCATACACATCCCGTCTACTCTATACTGAGTGCTGAGCGTATTGCGAAGAATACCGGAATGCTCGGTTGTCGGGAGGGAAAGGGACCTCCGCAATCCACTGGTAATCCAGATACATATATACACACAGACTGTGTAATTATGACCTAGTTTCTGGAACTGATGATGTAGCATATAAATATACATACATATATACAGCCAATGGCTATAGACCCTTTCAAATTTTACTTCTACTAAATTCTTCTTTCAATCAAGGGATGGTTTCCTGGTTGTAGTTAATGTTCTGTATCTTGAGCAAGAGAAAAGTGGCCTGGTGCGGGAGAGGCATAAGCATTAAGCACAAGCGCACTTGCCATTGAGAATCTTGCACAGACTAGAGTGCTACTTCAATGGCAAAAATGAGTGGTTTTTTTCTTCTGTACAATTGTTTGTCGTTTAACTGGTAATTGGCATCACTGGTTGTATTGTAATGCAATCCATAGAGTATACAATGTAGGAGTTATCAATGGGAGTAGTTGTTGTGGGTGGTTGTAGGTGAGTCCGAATTGCGCAGAAGAGGTTCCCAAAGCGGAAAGAGAACAACAAATTGGGTGGTGGCTGTCCCGGTAGCAGGGGTGTGCTGGCTGTGTTGAGTGGGTTTGCAGCAATTTCAGCAAATTCCCCCGTCTGAGTGTTTTGTTGTGGTTTTCCATATTTAATAACTTGTTGTTGCCCTTTTTCCATGTCTTCTTTCTAACTTCAACAGAAAGACTTGGTTATAAGATTCTTTATTCTAATTAATAATACCTTATTTCATTAATCAATCTACTACTACATTACACTACAATGCTTTCATACGGTGATATTTCTTTAAGAGTTGTGAACTTTATGTTCTTGGTTATCATTTTGGGTTTAACCGGTAGCTTGGCTGCAACCCAAACCCAACACAACCCTCAAGTTAACTTTGCCATCTTTACAGCTGCCTTTGGTTTGTTAACTTCAAGTTTCTACGGTATCATTGCCAACTTTGTCTCCTTCTTGGCTGCCCCATTGTTCTTGGCCATCTTGGACTTCTTGAACTTTGTCTTTACCTTTGCCGGTGCCACTGCTTTGGCCGTTGCCTTAAGAACCCACTCTTGTCACAACACTTCCTACTTGGAAAAGAACAAGGTTGCTCAAGGTTCCACTGACAGATGTAGAAAAGCTCAAGCTTCAATTGCCTTCTTGTACTTTTCCTTCTTCATCTTTTTATTCTCATTGGTCATCTCCTCTCTGTCAATCTTGAAGAATGGTTTCCTGGGTTTCAACTCTGGTCCAAAGGCTGCTAGAACCGGTGTCCCAACCATGTCCCAAGTTTAAATCTTCACATTTGCTTATAAATTTTTACCAATTAAAAAATAAAAATATCTCACTCAAATCGATATCCCCAACCATACTCCACCAACCTCCATTTCCCTTTTCAATCGTTTCATCATCGGATTACATTTATGGCTATCAAGTTGCAATTATGAAAAATTAATATATCAACAATAATAATAATAATAATTTCACATTGAGCTGTTTTGTTGATTTGAAGATTGTTCTTTTACCCTCTTTAAATATGTGTATTTTGACCCTCTCATGATATTCCAAATTTGTGTGTGTTAATTTTTTTTGTTTGGGGTTTATTCTTCTTTCAATTAGCTTATTCCAAATTTTCATTTTGTCCGTTTGTACTTTTTTATATTCTCTAGTTTTTCTTTTCATTCTGTTATCTTATTCACTCCTTTATTCAAACTCGCCTAGTTTGCATCGTTTCATACGTCAATTTAACTAATGTTTGTATTTCGTACAACAATATCAACCAACCCAGACTAAACTTTACCTGCTCATGAAAATTGAGCAACTGCCTTAATATAATCTCGGAGTGACTCAAACTAAAAAGCTAAGATGGAACTTAACAACAACTCTAACCCGAAGTCCGCCTTGACTCTACAATAACTACAAATTGGCTCCAGATATACATGCTGAGCTGCTTTACTTCAAATCTTTCACATAATGATAATAAAATTTACAACTTTTTGAAAAATTACATAGATACACACAGAAGAAACAAGGCACACTTTTCAACACATCTTAAAAACAGACACATCAAAACAACATCTTATTTATAACCTTTTGAACCCATGAACTTCTCCAATGACTCCCAGAAAAATTCTGAAATTTGTCTATCTTTAAATCTCTGGTTTCTATCAATCGTAATCACCTCAACGTTCCAGCTTCCCACAGACTTAGGTATAACATCCCCATTGAAACCAATATAATACCCTTTAACTTTCTGGAACAAGGTGTTTGGAACATTGTACTTGTAGTTCTTGAATTGCCATTCTTGACCAGTCGTGAACACAGCAACCACTCTATCCCAATGTTCAGGCTTTGTGAAGAACTTATCAACGTTGTTCACAACGAGGAACTTGATAGGCTTGTTGAATTTCTTTGAGGTTCTGGTGATTTGCAGCATGTTCGAGGTGGTGATTGGGAGTTGTGTTGAGTCTTGGAATTTTCCTTCTTGCAAGAAGGATTTCACGTTGCTCATTGTTATGATTGAGGATGCTGATGGTGATAAGATGATTATTGGGTCGTTGTTTTTGGTTGATGTGGTTGAGCTTGATGATGATGATGCGGTGGCTGAGGTTGATGATTTGGATTTTGAAATTTGTTTGGAAGTAGAAGTTGATGTCGTTGCAGTTGATGCGGATGGTGTTGTTGATGATTTGGATTTGCTGGCTTTGATTATCTTGTATTCACATTCTTTGGCAACTGATGAAAAATCAATGATCTTGACACCTCTTAGGGATTTGTTATGATCTATTAATTCTCTTTCATGACTTAGAATCTCTTTTAAAAATGGATCGGAGTCAATCAATTTTCTCTTTGTACCTATACTTCCATCGTTACTGTCAGTTGTATCGTTATTTGTTATCTTGTTACCTTGGCTGCTGGATTTATTGTTATGATTGTCAGCAGCACTACTTTCATTCAAACTGGATTGGAATTTCGATTGGTCTATTTTCAAATACTCGCAAATTTCAGAAGATCCGTTCAAAAATGAAATCAATTCGGTTCTTTCCATGAATGAAATGACAGGTATTTGCTTTGATTCACAATCGGATAAGTAGTCAGTATGACTTGACTCGTTATGCAACCAACATTGATATATGGCCCTTAAATTATGGTCTTTACCATCTTTACTGATGAATTTGGTGTTTGCTTCCAATGCAAAAGGTGTTGAATCAATCACCAATTCAGTAGCTTTGGATATATCTTCGCTCTCAGGTGTCAACAAGATTGGTTTCTTCTCGTGAATTGCCTTCCTTAGCGCAAGAACTGATAATAAAGGTTCTGACATTGTATTATGATTGATATCTGAAATTAATGGGTTCAGTACTATTTCCACCAGTGTGAATCAAAGATTGCATTCTTCACCCGTCTCTTCTAACTTCTCTTCTCTTCAGTTCTGTTGATGCATTTCCATTTTGAAATGGAAAACAATTGTGCGTGCGCCGACAAGAAAGAAGGCAGTTACCCGGACCCATCAGGCATCTGCGAGTGGTTCTGAGATAAGATAACAAGACATCTGAAAGTGTGGAGGGCAACTGTTTCGTGTTTATGGCGTTTTTTACAGCACAAACACCTTTATACAGATTACCGAGAGGTATAGTCCTCATTTCAGATTATTGTACTATTCAGCTACTCCAAGACCTAAATTTTAAACCGGGAATTACAAGTGGTGTGCATGCGCTTTTAGATCAAGTGAATGAAGAATTAAAGATACAACAATGTCCGAAAATGGTGATTTCAACAAACACACCTTTCTATCAAGGGTATTTGGTATGAATTCCACTTATAATCCTGCAAATTCAAACCCTTTACTAAACGATGATAATAATGACATTCAATTTAGTACTCACAATTTCCACAACAACTTCGAAGATGAAGATGAAGATGACCAAGACAACCAATCTGATAACGGCCACAATATTGGTATTGCTGCAAATGAACAAGGACAAAGTGGTGCTTACGATAGCGATATCCGACAAGATCTTGCGAACCATCTCTTCTTTCAAAAATACCAGAATCAACCACAGAATAAGAATAAACCTGATCATCATCCTCTGCGTCAGCAGCATCACTTACAGCAAGATAGCCAATCACCTCAACCTAAATTGTTGAAAAATAGATACACTCACCATGAGTCAGTTAATGTCCATTCTGAGAATGAAGACTCCTCAGAGGATGATCAAACCTCTTCAGACGATGAAGAGTCTTATAAATCAAATCATAAAAGTCAAGATGAGCTCCTTTACAATCAAAAGCAAGAGATTAAGGACCAGTTAGAGCACGAGTTCGATGATGAGGCATTCGATGTTGTCCCACAAAGTTTGTTGATGGAAAGATATCCACATCCAGGGAAAAACAATCTGAAAACTTTGAAACAAAGTGATTTGAATTTGAAATCTAAACTAGCCAGCAATTCTGCCTATGAAAATCCTTTCATGGAGAGAATAATGGAGACAGAAAAAAGTTTAACACCTAGTTTAATACATTTGGGAGAGACCGCCAAGAATTTGGCAACAAAGACATTCAACAGTATCCCCACAGCAATTCCAAAGGGTATTAGTTTTCAATTACCAACAAACTCTTCATTACCCCCACCTCCCTTAAGTAGCAGAAAAACTGACCAGCCTGATTTAGAAATGGGACCAATACCTTCTAATCCAAACAACAACACCAACAACCAGCAACAGCGCCAGACTTTCTCCGCAAGAGTTGGCACCTTGAGCCCTATTGAGAGGGCGCTTTGGGTGTGGTCAAATGTCACCAACTTGGATATATTCTTGGAAGATGTTTATCAATATTACGTTGGTAATGGCTACCAATGTATACTGTTGTCCAAGACTCTTGACCTATTGATTATAATCTTTGTTGTTTGGATAACAAGTTTCATGGGTAATTGTATCGATTATCAAACATTGATGCATGAGAATGTTACCCGTTTTGATCAGATTAAGATTGATAAATGCTATTCCAAGATTTCATTTGGTCAAAAGTTTCTTTACTTTGGATTATTCATTGTTTTGATCTTGAGAGTCAAGAGGTATATTGAAACTTTCAGAAATTTGAAAGATATCAAGAATTTTTACAATTTCTTACTTGGAATCGAAGACAAAGAGTTACAGGCGGTTGGCTGGCCATTTGTTGTTAAAAAGATGATGATCTTGAGAGATCAGAACATAAATGCTCTTGTTTCCGGAGAGAATGGAAATATTGATGATCTGAAGTCAAAAAAAAGGTTGAATGCTCATGATATTGCAAATCGTCTAATGAGAAAGGATAATTATCTGATTGCCATTTTCAATAAAAATATCATAGCAAAGAGTTTAACCGTTCCCTTGATCAATTCTCAATTCTTAACTAACACTTTGGAATGGAACTTGAAATTTTGCGTTTTTGATTTCTTGTTCAATGAAAATGGTCAGTTGAAACCATCAGTTCTGAGGGAACATCAAAGGCTATCGCTATCAACTGAATTGAGACAACGTTTCAAAAAAGTCGCATTGATAAGTATATTTCTAACTCCATTCCTTGTGATTTATTTCTTGCTATATTTTTTCCTCAAATTATTTTATGATTTCAAGACAAATCCAGAGCTGATCACATCGAGAGATTATTCACCAATTGCATGCTGGAAGCTAAGAGAATTCAATGAGTTGCCTCATATCTTTGAAAGAAGATTGAAATTATCAAGAGAAGGTGCCTCCAACTATCTAAACCAATTTCCAAAAGAGAAAATGAATATCATACTAAAATTCATTTCATTTGTTACCGGGTCTTTGGTGACCATCTTGGTGATTCTAACGGTTCTAGATCCAGAGAATTTTTTGAATTTTGAATTAACTGAAGGAAGAACTGTTTTGTTTTACATGTCAACATTGGGTGCCATTTTCACTATTTGTAAGAGTGCCATCTCGGAAAATGATTATATTTTCGACCCAGAGGCTTCACTACGATATGTTGCTCAATTTACTCATTATCTACCAACCTCATGGGAAGGTAGATACCATACTGAAGAAGTCAAGACAGAGTTTTGCAGCCTATTCAACTTGAGACTAGTGTTGGTTGTGAGAGAGATTGCAAGTTTGATATTTTTACCTTACTTACTTTATTTTCAATTACCCGATTCTTCCGAGAAGATCATTGATTTTTTCAGAGACTTTAGTGTCCATGTTGATGGGCTAGGTTATGTTTGTACTTTTGCTATGTTTCAGTTTGATAGCAATGAGGATAAACCAAAGGCACACTCTTTCGACTCGAATGGTGCTAATGACTTGACAAGTGAATACTACTCTTCAAATGATGATAAAATGGTGAAGTCATACATGTATTTTCTGGAAAGTTATGGTAATGAGCAACTGAGAAAAAGGCAACCAAGTCATAAATATAGCACCAGTCCATTTGTCAATGGCAACAGCATCATCAACGATCACGGTAACAGGGCGAATGGCGGCTTATTGCGTTCTGCAATACTCAACAATTCAATTATTGACAAAAAGGCGAAAACAGAGGCTCTCTCAGTGAGATTCCCTCCTCAGTATAATAGAAATCCAGCGTTTATGAGAGGAGGAGGACCAGGGTCAGGGCATGGTCATGCATTGGGACAAGGTCAGGGACAAAGTAGTCAGGGGCACGGAATACTAAGAGGAATGAACCAACAAGGATTAGGGAAACCTGGAATCAATGAATTGATGGACGAAACTACCGCTGGGCTATCTAATGATACCAAGTATTACTTGAGCCAATCAAATAACAGTATGCTGCTAGGAGAATCGTTTGTTGGTTATCCAGGCCACAATTCCAATGGTCGGAAAGATCAACAAGGTACGATGAATGGCTACGATGACGATTATTACGAGGGTAATGATGCAGAAGAAGAAGGTGACGGTGAATATGGTGGTGGGATACTTGGGTTGATAAATCAAGTATACAAGCATAAGGAAGGAATCAAGTAGAATCTGCCTGTATATATTACGAAAGCTGTTACTGAACTTTACAACGCTTTCAGCATTACTAATTTCTTTATATATCACATTAATTATTGCCTATTTTTGGAAGTTCTCATTTATATATCTGGATACTCGAATACATGGCTTGTATACGAATCTTGGCTTTTGTTTTTGTGGAAATTGAAAATAGCTCCACATGATTTCTCGGAGATTTGTATTTTTGTGCGGAAATGTGCGTTGCTGAAAAGTTGTCTTATTAATCAACTTGTAGAGTATTCTAGTTGGAGGTTTCATCCTTACCAACACAAACACTAACGAATAACATGTCATATAGAAGAGTTGTGGTGACTGGTCTAGGACTCATAACACCCTTGGGAGTTGGAGTGAAGGAGACATGGTCGAAATTGATCCAGTCCAAATCTGGTTTGGTTTCGGTCTCCACATTACCGAACGCCAACGAATTCAAGGATATTCCAGTACAGGTTGTTGGGTCTGTCCCCACTGGTTCCATAACTGAACACAAGTACAACCCTGAGGATCATTTCAGTTCGCATGAGATCAGAAGATATTCGAAGTTCGTCCAGTATGCAATCGTGGCCACCAAAGAAGCACTCACCGATGCGAACTGGTTCCCCACCACTGACAAAGACCAAGAAGCAACCGGTTGTTGTATTGGTTCAGGAATAGGTTCGATCGATGATCTGTATAGCAATTCAGTTGCATATTCCCAGAAAGGATATCGGAAAGTGCAGCCGTTGATGGTTCCTAGACTGTTGACCAACATGGCCGCTGGATGCACGTCCATTCATTTTGGGCTGAAAGGTCCAAACCATGCCGTTGCCACTGCCTGTGCTACTGGACTACATGCGATTGGCGATGCATCGAGATTTATCAAAGATGGATATGCCGATGTGATGGTGTGTGGTGCTTCTGAAACAGTTGTGCATCCGATTGCTCTGGCTGGTTTTGCAAGGGCTAAGTCGTTGGTTACAAAGTTTAATGATCAACCTGAGGCTGCATCAAGACCATTTGATAAAGATAGAGGTGGATTCGTGTTGGGTGAAGGTGCTGGTATCCTAGTTTTGGAATCTTTGGAACATGCGTTGAATAGAGGTGCCAAGATATACGGTGAAGTTACTGGTTATGGTTTGACCGGTGATGCGTTCCATATAACATCACCAAACGCAACAGGAAATGGAGCAAAACGTGCAATGGAGTTTGCAATCAAGCAGGCAAATATCAAACCATCGGAAGTGGGATATATCAATGCACACGCTACGTCTACTGCCCTGGGAGACAAAGCAGAGAATTTTGCAATCAAAACCATTTTTGGAAAGGAGAATCCTAATTTGGCTGTTAGTTCTACAAAAGGTGCCATAGGCCATCTCTTGGGTGCTGCAGGATCAGTTGAGGCGATTTTCACAATGCTTGCTATCCATGATGGTGTTTTGCCTCCTACTTTGAACTTGGATAACCTTGGTGGGCACGCTGATGATAATGCTGATGATTTCATCTTCAACTATGTTCCAAAAGTTGCACAGAAAGTTGAAGGACTAAACCATGCAATGTCTAACAGTTTTGGCTTTGGTGGTACAAATGCGTCCATTCTACTATCGAAGTTTGCTAGTTAAATAGATTTGCATTGCACAATGCTTATGAATGATGATTTTTTTCTTACTTTATTTTTATTTCTATTATTCTATTTCATGTATATATTCTCTCACCTATGCATTTTTCTGTCATTCAATAGATAAAAGGTATAATCCTTAGATATTGGGTACCGCTCCCTTTGGGGTTAAGGTTTCTTTCCTGTATAACATAGAACTTATAAGACTCATTAGCGGAAACTGACAAGTCAACCACGACCCATAAAAAGATTAACAATGAGTAGCCAGTCCGTAACAACAAGAAATAAATGAAATATATCACAATTTCATCAAAATAATGAGCACAACAAACATACTTGAACAGTGATCTATATGGTCTGTTGTACTTGACGATCTTTGATAAGTGTTTATGGTTTTGGAATTGGTCAAGCGATGCCAGCAAATAAATAGCTAGTAATATGATTGTGCTATAACCATATGGTGTTGATGTGGAATATGACAATGGTAAATGAGCTTGTTTGTGATAGCTGAGCAAAGGTTGTAGATTTATTGTGGAGTAAAAGAGAATCCCAACAAGATAATGTGACAGGTGAATTTTGGAAGTTGAGCGGAATTTCGACACATAAAGGCATTCATATACTCTTCTTGAGCTCTGCAATATATTCAAAACAATCACTGAATAGAACTGTGATTGCGAGATGGATTCTGATGCTTGGAGCCAATACGTGACATTGTTAAAGCACTCGAAATCCCCTAACGTGTATCCAGACACAGCTACAAACAAGTTCAGAGTGGCGAATATGAAGTCAACGTAATAAAAGTGGAGGAATTTAGATTTTGGCAGGTATAACTGCTGAAGAATTGAGGCACCAGGTGGATTGGAATGGAGGGTTTTGCCGTACTTCAAGAGGAAAGATAGCTGAGGTTGAGAAGCAGCTAGAAGCACCGACGCAATTGCCACCAGATAGCACACGTTGACCAGCTGATCAAACACCATGGGGACTAACTGGGCATCAAATCAGAACAGGCCAGCTCCAACCCCAACCCCGACCCCAACTCCTGCATTCTCCAGAAACAGCTCCGGTTCTTCTCACCGGCGCAAAACGCAAAAGTTTTGATCTTTTTTGGAGCGCAAAAAATCAAAAAAACGACGTCAATTCATCGGCTCCACAGAAACAACAACTTCAGAGAAAGAGAGACAGATCGCTCTTTCCCCTCTTACGGATACCATCAGTTACTGGTTAAGACGAGAAAAGAGAATCTAGACCACCGAACATGATTGCCTTGCTAGTGTACTACGCTATCCTTATAGCTGTTTCCATCTTATACTTGGACAATGCGGGTATCATATCCCTTCCAGAGCAATTCACAACAAAGTTTGACCATCTTTTAGAGGAAGCTCCAAAGGCCTTCAAGGGTTTTGCAGAGAAAATTGAAATGCCATCACTGTTCGAATCCAATGACGGAAACTCGACTGCTCCGGCTGTTACACTTTACTCCTCTCTGAACAAAACTTTCAACTATTTCAGATACGAGAACGTTTACGTGCAAGGGATTATCCAATTTGTTTCCTCCTACTACCACAGACTTGCAGATGCTGCTGCTCCTTACTGTCAAGAGGCTGCTGATGCTCTTGCTCCATTTTACGAAACTGTTGAAGCTTCCTTGACTACTTATTGGAAGTCATTCGTTGGATTGGTTCACCCTTACTACAATGAGGCTGTGGAATCAAAGTATACTGTTGCTGTTGTTTCATCTCTCAATCAACTTGGTGACTCCATCTACGCTACAGTGCAACCTTTATTCTCAAAGATTGCTACTGAGGTTGAACCTTACTTATCAAAAGCCACTGATTTCATCACTAGTCATTATAAAGTTGCCTCTGCTGGAATTTCCGAATTTTACGTTGATAATGCAAAGCTATACGTTGATGCCGTTTGTCAGACTGATTTCCCACTTGTTGATGATATTTCTAGAATCTACAATAGCCATACAGACTTAATTACCTTTTCAGTGGCCATTGTTGTTATCTGTATCTTTGCCAAAGCGCTTTCTCCTTTATTGAAAGCTTTCACAAAGGATTCATATGAAATCACTCAAGGAATCAATTCCCAGTACAAGAATGCTGCTGGTAATGACTCTTTCCAAACTTACTACGGTGAACCAGAATTCGAAGAAATGGTTGATGAATCAGGCGGATTAAATGACGGGATCTCTGAGTTGGAAAATGAAGGGAGCAATCGTGCAAAGAAAACAAACGAAGGGAGCAATCGTGCAAGCCAAATCGTCAAAGAAGGGAGCAATCGTGCAAACCAAATTATCAACCAAGGGAGCATCCGTGCAAGCCAAATCAACCAAGGGAGCAATCGCTCAAAGCAATCCGACCAAGGGAGCAATCGCTCAAAGTGCCCAACAACAAGCCAAGAAGGAGTTGACCCCAACTCCTGTGTCTACTCCATCCAAGAATGCGAAAAAGAAGAAGAAGGGATCAAAGAAGAATTGAATGATGATTCCAGTAGCCTAAACAACTCACAAATCAATAGCGATATCTTATCATCACAAGATCCAAATTCACTTAGATTAAACTCAAACGATCTCAAATCAGCATTATCCGATAGCCCAAATCTTTCATCTCCACTCAAATTCAAACCTTCAAGTTTTACAGACTCAACAAAAAGCCACGAAACTCTAGATTTTTCATCCGAAATAATCGACGAGTCTCCAATTTCAAATCACGACTACACTGTCCAAGATATCAACACGAAATCCCCACTAGACATCATCATTTCCGATATGAAACTATCGGATCCGAGCCTAACGAGGAGTTTTGTGGAGGTTAAACCACACAGTCCATCATCATCATCCATCACTGGCTCTCATATCTCATCCAAATACATTCATATCGGAACAGATTTGGGTACTCCTAGTACCCCAACTACAAATGCCATTAATGTGAATGCTCATTTAGGAGACTCAACGGCCGATTTGTCACCTGTGCAGATACTAAATGATTTGACCCGTGCTAATTATAAGTCTACCAATGGTCTTAATGATGTGTATCTGGGTGATACTTCAAAATTGTTCAGTGAAAGCTCGTGATTATGGTAAATGTTGTACGCTGTATTTGAATAGTACTTGACTTTGGTTTCAATTATATATTGTTGTGTTTGATTTTGTTTGATTTTGTTCTCTTTTGCTGATTTTCTGTTGTGATGAATCCGTTACTTTGATGCTCAACTTTATAATTTTGCATTCTCTTTCTCTAATGTTGTTTTGTTTCTTGTATTTTTTTGTATCTTTTGTATTTCTTGTATTTTTGTGTTTCTACCTTTATGCTCGTTAAAACAATCTTCTCAATCCCACCTTATTCTTCTCCTTTTGGCTATTAAAGTATCTTTGAAGTTATATTATATGCTTTCACCTATTTACTAACCCAATAGTATATATATATCTATGTACAGGATGTGTAACAAAGAACAAAAATAAGTTTTCTTGCAATCACCATTTCATCAAGGTCTGAAGTACACACCATAAGTATTCCAGATTCTCTGAACAGTAAAGCTCCTGGATTGGTAGTCGGATGCATTCAAATCATTCAAATCCCTTATCCAATCGGACAACAAGTATCTGGGAACCAAGGCTAAACCTAACCGTCTTAAATTTGTCAACTCAATGTAAAGTAAACCTTCCTCGAAGTAATCAACAGCGAAATCGTTATTGTTTTCTTTGCGCTGTTGGTAATTGATCAATCTTTGAAGATTATTCAAGCTCTTTAAGATGTTTATCTTATAGTTTTTGGATATTCTAATAAGGTAGCCGGTCTTAGCGTACGATCTGACAGATTTCAAAATATACCAAAGAGCCAAACATGCTGGAGAAGCAGCAACGATTCCAAACACCAATTCTTGAGATTTCAAAATCTTATCAATTCCAGACATCGCCAACGTTCCGTCAACTTTAATCTTTTGGATTTGAATCAAAAGATTTCTGATCATGTTTCCTGACACGATGGACCTCACAGGAGTTTTCAAGTCGTTTTCGTATCCTTTCATAACTAGCTCAAGGTTACCTTTTGAAACCTCGGATTTGATATAAGAAGCTAATGCGTCTCTATCCAGATCCGATAATGTTTTAGTATTTGAGATATCCATTGAGTAGTCAACAACCATTCTTTCTAATGATTCTAGATCAGTGTTTAGCGAATGTTGAGACATAATGGCAATACGAGAACTGTCATCGTGTCTGATAGTTTTCAATATATTATTCAGTGGTTCAACGATCCAGTTTCTGTAGAATCCAACTGTTGTCTCCACCAAATTCAATTTTATCCACTGTATTATAACGCCTCTATTGGTAAACGCTTCTGCTATCAACGATGGTGAGTATAAAGCAACCAAGAGTAGAACAATCCAGGTTTTGGTTAGAAATGTAGGCTGCGCGTTTTTTGTTCTCATTCTAGAAACACCACTCTTATACGTAGGGAAAATGTTCAAAAATAACGGATATAGTTGTGAGAATGCTTGATTTAGCGTTTCTTGTGGGCTATCGGGTATTGCACTTCCCGTGGTAATATCGAACGAATCATTGCTTTGGAAAACTAGCGTAAGTTTTGAGATTAAATTGTAAACGGGTGAAATGGCTAAAGAACCGTCTTCGATTTCAACTGTTGGCAAATCACTCAAAAGGAGACCTAATCGTTTCACATTTTGGTCTCGTAAACCAATCAAATTGTCACGCTTGGTCTTCAATTCAGAAGTGGAGTAGTAAAATGGCAGTCCAATGGTACTCTTGAGAAATATCTTAGCGGAATTATTCGATGACTTTTGTTTCTCTATCAAAAATGAGGTTGGAGATCTCAAAAGTTCTCTAATATTGGTGCCTAATGATTCCTGGAGCAAGCCCAACCATTTGAAAATGGATCTATACCAATCCTCATAACCAGAAGGTAACCAATTTGGGATAGTAGCAGCATTGAAAAAAACTTCCTCATTGACAGTCAGATTCTTGATTCTGATCTCTTTGATAAGTTTATTGAAAAGACCAAACAGATTGGAAGGGGAATTTTGTAATGTGTATATGAAGATATTCTGATTTGAAGAAAGGACATTTTCATAGTAGTTAAGGTCATCAATCAAAGGTAAGGTATTATGCAACAAAAACTGGCTCGAAGCAAAAAGCAAAACTATCAATGCAAATACCAAAATGATTTTCTGAAGCTCAATCAAGTCATCATTGGAGTTATCAATTAGACCATCCTTGAAAATTTCTAAGATAGATGTGACCTGTTTCAATGTTGATTTCTTGTTCAACTTCAGACTTTTTGAACTATGAACTTTGGATGCACTAGTGGATTGTGTATGTGCATTTAAATCTCCAGTTTTAACCGACTGCTCATCAATTAGAGGTTTCAGGATTGAAAAGAGTTTGCTGAACTCATTTTTGACGATAGTTGCTGAAGCCGAGTCACAAGACTCCAAGTTTGATAGCAACATTAGCGAGTATTCGCTCAATTGAGGAAGGCTGATGCTGCATAGCAACTTGTCTATCAAGATATTATCTGTCATCTATGATGCTCGGGGTGGCCATTGGTAAAACAAGAAGGGAGGGATCAAGTGTTGCAGGGACAAACATGATGAGCAGAAGAAGAAGAAGAAGGGCGATCTGATGAGAGCGGACCTGGGCACACCCGTGCACCAGTGCGCAACGTGCTCCAAAAGTGACAGCCGACGCACGGAAGCAAATTGGGCTGTTATCAGTTCTGGTGTTTTGGTGGTGTTTTGCCTGGGTTTCCTTGTTCTTTGCACTCCAGATTACTGCACAGTTTATCCTCCATATCGGCTCTTGCTTATCTCGAACTCTACTCTCCAACGATTTATTATATTCTCGCTGGATCCACTCCTACTGCACTACTCTAGCCATCATTTCCAAACTACTGCACAGTCTTTTCCACTCCGATCCGCCAGTTCAGTACATCCCATTATCGGATCTCGACAATACCAGCAGTCACAATATCAATCCCGATTCTAATTCAGATTCTAATACCAACTCAACTGATATAACAAATAAGAACTTGGACAATAGGATGAAATTCGCTCACTCGTTACAATTCAATGCCGTTCCTGAATGGTCTTCCAAATACATCAACTATCCAGGCTTGAAAAAGATAATATATACCTTACAACGTGAGAATGCTGAGATAATACAGAGGGCTAATGCAAATTCTGAGACCCCATTTCTGGCGGATCAGGATGATTCAACAAACCCAATTCATCTATTCAAGGAGGCCCTTGATGGTGAACTTTCCAAAATCGACTCGTTCTATTCTATGAAAGAGAAGGAGGTGTTTGCAAGATATTCGGCTTTAATCGAAGAAATCATTGACTTTGAAGTTGAGTATCCTGTTGATTCCACGCATATAGATGAAACTAGAAAAAAGTTGAAGAAAATCCTCATGGATATCAATCCTGATGCATACAGAGATGATTTGAACGCAGTTTTAAGCCCAGAAGCAGGTCAAGATACAGCCGATTATACACTTGCAACTGAACCTCCAATTCCTAAAACTTCTTTGGATTCAGACCCAATATTGTCAAAAGATATGTTCTCCAATTCTCAACTGGAGACTACCAGAAGTCAGGAGGATGCCGAATCATTGAGATTGAGCAGAAAGAAGTCACTTCCAATCTTATTCGACGAGGATGATTTCAACCTATCCTTTTTGGACGCTCTGAAAGTTGAAAGAAGAAAACCCTTGGCTGAGATCTTTGTTCTGCTATCAGAATTGAAGTCTTTCATCGAATTGAATGAAATTGGTTTTGGTAAGGCATTGAAAAAGTTCGATAAAACTCTGCTCACCAAGGTTAGAGACGAGTACCTTGATGAACTACGTACAAAATCTGTCATATTTCAAAAAACTACAATGGGCTCCATAAATGAGAAGCTTGACTCGGTAGTCCGCATCTACTCTATATTCACTGCTGGCAAATATGAAATCGCCAGAGACGACTTGAGATCGAATTTGAGAGAGTATATCGTCTGGGAAAGAAATACAGTGTGGAGAAATATGATAGGAATGGAAAGAAAAACTCAGGCTGCATTTGCGAAGAAGGGTACCAAAATCGGGGAGGACCAGACATTAAATACTGGTGAAAAATTCGACATATACATCGGTGCTGGAAGAAAGATCAGTATTCCTGCTTGGATTGTTTCTGGTAATACTTTCAAGATAGCGCTCATTACATTTATCACCATGACATTATTAGTGATCTCTCCATTTGAAGATATACATCAAAAAAATTGTTTTGCAGTTTTAGTTTGCGCATCATTATTCTGGGCCACTGAAGCCATTCCGCTTTTTGTCACATCACTATTGCTACCTTTCTTGCTTGTTGTTTGCAAAACTTTGAAGGACCCAGTCACTGGAGAATCAATGACTGCATCTGATGCTTCGAAATTTCTCTGTGCTTCAATGTGGTCGCCTATAATCTTGTTGTTATTAGGTGGTTTCACTTTAGCCGCCGCATTGTCCAAATATAACTTGGACAAAATTGCATGTACGTTTATGCTATCGAAAGTTCCACAAAAACCAATTTACGTTTTACTTGCCATAATGGTTGTTTCAACAGTTGTTGCTGCGTTTGTCTCAAATGTTGCTGCCCCAGTGTTAATGTTCTCCGTTATTCAACCAATCTTGAATACACTACCAGAAGGCTCAGCTTTTGCTCAAGCTTTGGTCGTTGGAATTGCATTGGCATCCAACGTTGCAGGTATGGCATCACCAATTGCCTCTCCTCAAAATATTGTTGCATTACAAAGTATGGACCCTGCTCCAAATTGGCTACAGTGGTTTGCAGTTTCCATTCCAGTTTGTGCTTGTTGCTTGATGTTAGTTTTCATTTATTTGTTATTCTTGTTCGACTTCAGAGGTGTTAAGCTCGTGCCTATCAAATCACCAAATGAGAAGTTCACATCAAAACACTTCTATGTTATTGGAGTTACTGTTTTGACTATATTTTTGTGGTGTATTGCTTCTGCAATTCAGGATATTGTGGGTGATATGGGAATGATTGCGTTGGCATCCATGGTGGCCTTTTATGCTCCTGGTATATTATCACCTGAAGACTTCAACAACTATCCGTGGACCATTGTGATTTTAGCAATGGGAGGTTTGTCATTAGGTAAAGCCGTTACCGTTTCCGGATTGTTGAAAACGATCGCTGAATTGATTCAAGAAATGTTGGTCGATGCTGAGCTATTCACCGTCCTTTCATTGTTTGGACTCATCACCCTGATCATGGCTACGTTTGTGTCTCACACAGTTGCTGCATTGATCATTGTTCCATTGATTGCTGAAATTGGAAACTCTTTGGCTGATCCTCATCCAAACTTGTTGGTTATGGCTTCGGCATTCTTATGCTCTTCAGCGATGGGTTTACCAACCTCTGGATTTCCTAATGTTACAGCGATTGGATTGAGAGACAATGTGGGTAATCCATATCTAACAGTTGGAACATTCATCAAAACTGGTGTTCCTTCTTCCTTTTTTTGTTATTTCGTTGTCATTTTCGTTGGATATTTGATGATGAAATTATTAAACTTTTAATCACTTTTATATACATGTGAACACACATACACATATTTACCATGTGCACATCTTAAGATTACTAACTGTTATTACTTATTAATATCCTTTTTAATATTTCATCCCCATATTTTCTTGAACTAATCTATATGGTTGGATGGGTAACTGTTTTTTCTGGAAAAAATGAATGCATTGATTGTACATGAATGAAAGCACATATCCTTTGGGAAGTAGGTGCAAATAATATATGAAGAAATTTATAGTCTCGATAAACAAAAAAATGACAAAGTGGTATTTCTGAAGTCCTTATAACCATCCAATCGATTGTGAGATCAATCCGTACCAAAGTACTTCGAGTCGATAAATCTATTGGCCATCCACCAGTCAGAGTCTACATCGGCTCCAGTAGCCTTTGCTTCATCTGCATTGGCTTTACTCATACTTCCTATGACAATATTAACCGATGGGAAAGTGTTCAAGATCCTTCTAACACCGATCTCAGTACATAGATAAGTAACCAACACGATTTTACTTTCAGGAACATCATGGTCAAGTAAGACTTTGATGGCCATGATAGCAGCTGCACCAGAAATGATCTGCGCATCGAATAATAGAGCCCTGATATTCATTGATTGTAAGTTTCGTGGAAGTCTTTCAGTGTGTAGTTGAGGCTCACCAGTTCTTGAATCGGATTGAATTAGAAGCTTTCCCAATCTAACTTCTGGGATGGTCTTTCTTAATGATGGTATAAAACAATCTCCTGATCTAATGATATCCACAGCAACTATGGTTTCAGATTGGAACATTGTATCTGTAACTTCACAACCAGTTGGTGAGAAGATTTTTGTATCAGGCAAGCTTGGCACGTATTCAACCAATTCAAGAGAGGCATTGATTAGTATAGTTGCAACTCTATTGAAAAAGAAGATGAACTCGTCGTTGGTTGTGTCCTTGCTCAAAATGTGAGTTTTGATGGCCAATAATTGATTTCCTTGTGGTAAAACGTGAACCTTGGAGTAGTCTATCGGTCTAATATCCCTTCCTAACTTTTTCAAGAGTTTGATATGCTCCAGTGATTTAGTTTGGAGCTGTCTTCTTATATGTTGAATGATCATCTCAACAGCTATAGTGTTGGAGGATCCCCTAGGAATAACAACATCGGCGGATACCATTGTAGGTTTGACGAATCTTACAGAGTTTGGTTTGACAAATTTGTCCCATTGCTTGATGATACCTTCCAAGTCTCTGCCTCTCTCCACTATATCCCTAAGAAGTCGTCTTGCATAGCATATATCCAAGTCGGTATCAACGTATATTTTTGTATCCATCAACGCAAGTAAACCTGGATGGGACAGGGAATAGATACCTTCAATAATGATCACATTGGCACCATAAATTGTTAATTTTTCCTCTGTTCTATCATGCAAGGCAAAGGAGTAAACTGGGATCTCAACCCTCTTTCCCTCTTTGAGACTTTTAACGCACTGGAACAATAACTCCAAGTCAAGACTCTCTGGTTTATCAAAGTCATATTCACTTATAAATGCTTGTTCACGTTGCTCTTTTGTCAATGGCTTATAGAAGTTGTCCATCGATAGTAAGACGGTCCATGGCTCATTCACTTGTTGAACGATAGTCTGGGCAACTGTGGTTTTACCCGATCCAGAAAATCCAGCAACACCAATCACATATGGTGAAGTCCATGGTGGACTATAACGATTCGAGTCCTGTCTGCCTTCTTGAGTGCCGGGACCAGAGACTGAAGATGAGGTTGAAGCTTGCATGTTCATTGAGAATACACTTGGCTGATGACTTGAGATTCCTAATTCGTCCATAATCAATAGTATAGCAGAGGGTGGGAATAATGGACACTCTGTGTGCTGGACAACCAGCTGTCTTTGGTGATGTTTGTAGGTTTTTTTGACCAGATTTGATTTTCGATAAGCCGGTTCCAACTCGAATTTTTTTTTTCGACCGTCGGAGATTCCAGTTCTTGTGATGGATGTGGGTTTTTTTTACTATTGGAGCCCCGAGTTCAGATTCAGATTGATATAGCACACAGCATGACGGATACGGATATTCAGAGAGGTGAGTTCAAAAGAAGAAAGAAAGATGATCCATCAGAGAAATGGGATGATGAGCTGGAGCTTGAAGTGGATGATGCTCACGTTACAAGTGAACCCATTATAAGGCCAAACAGCTCTAACTCGGTGGTTGAACTAGAGAACACGGAGAATGAATTACTGTTTCCGAATAAAACCAAGATTGAAAAAGAAGATGAATTAACATTAGAGGATGATGATAATGTCGATTTCAATGAGTTGAGGAAGATTGCAAGGCAATCGTACTTGTCTCAAAGAGAGGAGAAAAAGCTTATCTTATTGCAACACGAAATTGATGATTTTGCAAATGATATCGAAGAAGTGGGTTGGAGTAACCTTACTAAAAGAGAACAAGACGAATACAACTTCAAAAAACAGATTCTGGAGATGATTCAGAAGAGAAAGGATGTGGAAAACTCAACAAGCGAGTCATATGTTTTACCCGAAGATTACTTTACCAACGACGGAAAGATCGATACAGAGAGGAAAGAAAATGCACTGAATCAAAAATACAAAGGAGGTTACGATGATAGTAAATTGGACTGGGAGGAATCACAGATCAAAAGAGCAAAACTAGTTGGCGGATACGCCAATCTAGGTCAGAATGGACAGCTGACGAAAGTGAGTGAGGCAAAGCAGTATGACTACGTCTTCGATAACTCACAGGCAATTCAATTTCAACTTGATTCCAATAAAGATGATAGAGAGTTGCAGAAAACACAAGAAATCCTAGATGAGAAGGTTCAGAAGGAAGAGCAAAGAATACGGACCATCGATCAAACTAGAAGGTCTTTACCTGTGTACAAAAAAAGAGAGGAACTGCTATCACTAATAGACAAAAATCAGGTTATGATTATTGTTGGTGAAACAGGTTCTGGTAAAACGACTCAAATTCCGCAATATCTGTTTGAAGATGGGTACACCCAAGGTGGCAAAAAGAAAATTGGATGCACACAACCCAGAAGGGTTGCCGCCACTTCTGTTGCCACAAGAGTTGCAGATGAAGTAGGAACAAAGTTGGGTGATAAAGTTGGATATACCATCAGATTTGATGACAAGACAACAGATAATACAGTCATCAAATACATGACTGATGGTATGCTTCTTCGAGAGTTTTTGATCGATCCCGAACTACCCAACTATTCCGTTATGATGATTGATGAAGCGCATGAAAGAACATTATCGACCGATGTTTTACTTGGTTTATTGAAAGATATAGTCAAATATAGACCTGACTTTAAGTTATTAATCTGTTCTGCAACAATGAATGCCCAGAAGTTTAGTGATTTTTTCGATGATGCTCCAATTTACAACATTCCAGGGCGTACATACGAGGTTGAACTGTATTATACGCCACAACTAGAGGCAAATTATGTGCACGCTGCAATAACCACCATTTTCCAAATACATCTATCCCAAGGACCGGGAGATATATTGGTATTTCTGACGGGTCAAGAGGAAATTGAAAATCTTGCTGAAAATTTGGCTGAGACATGTAAAAAACTAGGGAACAGAATAAAAGAGATGATCATTTGTCCAATATTTGCAAATTTGCCTTCTGAATCACAGCAGAAGATCTTTGAGCCAACTCCAAAGAACTCGAGAAAAGTTGTCTTGGCCACGAATATTGCTGAGACATCTTTAACCATTGATGGTATTGTGTATGTTATTGATTCTGGATTCGTCAAGGAAAACGTTTTCAATCCATCAACAGGTATGGAAAGTTTAGAGGTTCAGCCGTGTTCAAAAGCTTCTGCTAACCAAAGAGCAGGTAGAGCAGGTAGAGTTGGGCCTGGAAAATGTTTCAGATTATTCACTAAAACTGCGTTTGAAAACGAAATGCCGGATAATCCAACTCCTGAAATACTACGGATCAACTTGAACAGTGTTGTACTATTGCTTTTATCATTGGGAATTACTGATTTGTTGAATTTTGAATTCATGGATCCGCCTTCACCAGATAACTTGATTAAATCTCTAGAATTGTTATATTCTTTAGGAGCGTTGAACGAGAATGGAGAATTGACCAAGTCGGGAAGACGAATGTCCGAGTTTCCATTGGATCCAATGCTATCGAAATGTTTACTAACAAGTGGTGAGCTAAAATGCTGTAGCGAAGTTTTGTCAGTTATATCGATGCTACAGGAAACCAATTCACTTTTTATCAGATCAAAGGAAAAACAGCAACAAATAGATGCAATCAAGGGGAAGTTTATCTCAAAAACCGGGGGAGATCATTTAATGTATTTGAATGTGTGGAATGAATTTGTGGATGCTGGATATTCGATTCAATGGTGCCATGACAATTTTGTGCAGTTTAAAGTATTAGGAAGAATCAGAAACATCAGAAATCAGCTGGAACTCATTTGTAACAAACAAGGGCTATTATCAGGTGATTCGTCTGGAGCCTCAAAAGATAGAATAATTTTAAATGTGATGAAATCAATAGCCTCAGGATACTTTTCAAATGCTGCAAGGTTGAATAGAAGTGGAGAATCTTATAAATCGTTGAAGAAAAATCAACAGGTTTGGATTCATCCATCTTCATCTCTTTTCAAAGTTAGACCTCCACCCAAAATAATCATCTATAATGAGCTTGTGCTTACATCAAAGGAGTTTATGAGGAATTGTATGCCAATCAGTGAGAAGTGGCTAAATGAATACGCGTCACATTACTACACAGAAGGGGAATTAGGCGAATCAAAAACCCAATAATGATGAATGATATTTCGAAGCTAGTATACAATGATGTTTTTTGTTTTCTATATATTGTTATAATGTTTTAATCACCTCTTCTTTATAAACCGGAATCAAAATCTTACCAGATTTATGCTTAACACCATTAAATTTCAAAGCAAGCTTACCACCAAACTCACTAGGCTGGCTCCAACCAATTTGGAACTTATTCAGCCTGATACCATAGATAGCATTATCTATCAACAGCTGACAAAATGCAAAGCCTATACCACAATGTCTAAATTTTTTACAAATGTAGATTCTTGATATACCCAAGAGTAATTTGATATCCTGTTTTGGAACAAGATCACCAGTTTCATAAACCATCCAATGACCTTTTGTGATTCTCTCGACAGAAACGATTCCAATGGCTTTCTTGGATTCTGAATCCACTGCCAAATACACTTTCCCGAAATTGGGTCCTTTTAAAAACTGTAGAGTATCTGAAGGTGCGTTTAATTCCATATTGACAATTTCCAGAAACTCCAACACGAGTTGAGCGTTATATTGATTTTTAAAATCAACCTCGTATATTTCAATTTGTGAAGAGGTATTTCCATTGTTAGGTGTAAAGGTGGATACAAGCTTTGAGTTTAGAGATTTTATTGAAATAACCAGGCCATCCAGTGCACGTTGGTGAAATTTCTTATGCTGCAGTTGATCTGATTTCAAATATGGCAAGTATGACATCCCACAATCTTTGCATACGTGTTTTTGCATGGAAGAGCTGTTGAAATGGGTTTGTACTAGTTTCTTAGATCCTGGTGTATCTCGCTGGTCTTCTTCCTCTTCTTCCTCTTCTTCGTCATTCTCGCTTTCATCATTTGGGCCAAGGGAGTATTCAGCATCGCTGCTGGTTGATTTATGATCCTCGATTCTTTTCACTGGTGAAGAAGAAGGAGGGGTTAGTATGGAAGTGACATCACAGTCTGTATCTTTGTGTGTGTTTGAGATAGTGCTAACGCGTTCTCTTTTCACCTTCTTGTATTTCACCTTCTGTATCTTACTTTGGCTGGCTGGCAACTCAATTGCATGTTTCCTTGATATTGATCCTTTCAACAGCGAGATTATATCTGTCATGACTTGATCAAGGTCTGTAACCTGTATGCATATGCAATTGAAGGAATCAAATGGTGTGAGTTTTATCTACTTCGGTTCCATTTCAAGATCCACAAGCAAATTCCGCACCGCCACGTTAATTTAGGCGCGCCGGTCCGAAGAGGTGTGGCGCAATCGCGATGAGCATTCGAAGAAGATGTCCAAGATGAATAACTGGAGACCAAACCATGTGATCAAGTTGAAATTGGTTGAGTGTTGACTGGAAGCTGAAACAACAGGAAAATAGACACTGAATAATTACATCATCAAACATGTCTGAGAAGCAAGTCATCGCATTTAAGAATCCAAATCCAAAATTCGCCCATCTACTTCCATCTTCAGCACAATGGAGACATCAAATAACCAACTGGCTACAAGAAGATATCCCTTCATTTGACTACGGTGGATACGTTGTTGGTGCAAACTTACAATCTGCAACGATGTACTGCAAGTCGGATGGTGTCTTTGCAGGCCAGCCATTTGCCGCTGAAGTGTACCAACAGTGTGGATTGACCGTTGAATGGTTTGTTGAAGAAGGTTCTTATTTGGAGCCAAGTAAAGTTGAAGGTGGTAAGATTACAGTTGCGTTGGTTAGTGGTCCAGTTAAGGATATCTTACAGGCTGAAAGATTATCATTGAATATCATTGCCAGATGTTCAGGTATTGCCACCCAATCGTATACCACCATCAAATTGGCTAGAGATTCAGGATATCAAGGTATCATTGCAGGAACCAGAAAGACCACACCTGGTTTAAGATTGCTTGAGAAGTACAGTATGCTTGTTGGTGGTATTGATCCACATAGATATGATTTGTCAAGTATGATCATGCTTAAGGATAACCATATTTGGGCAACTGGTTCAATCACACAGGCTATATTGAATGCTAAGAAAGTTATTGGATTTTCAACAAAGATTGAAGTTGAAGTTCAAGATGAAGATGAAGCAAATGAGGCAATTGAAGCTGGTGCTGATATTATCATGTTGGATAATTTCACAGGTGAGGAATTGAGAGAGGTTGCAAAAAGATTGAAGATTAGATGGGATGGTAAGAGACAATTTTTGTTGGAGTGTAGTGGTGGTTTGACATTGCAAAATATTGGAAGTTATCTATGTAATGAGATTGATATATATTCAACATCAAGTGTCCATCAAGGTACCAGCATTGTTGATTTCAGTTTGAAGATCAACAAATAGATTACTATGTGGTGCTACTTGATCTATGATATAAAATGACATTAAAAAATACATGTACTATTCTATTGTTACTTCTTAAAGGTAAATCAAATTTATATATAAAGGAGATAATCAAATACAGAAATACAAACAATAATAAAAAAAGTAATGAGAATGAGTTTAAGAAAGAAAAACATAAGACACTATGAATTGTAAATCTAAATATGATGGTGTAGTGCAAAAGAAGAACAAAAATAAGTGCAAAAACAGGGTAGAGTAAAAAAAATTGGGAGGAGAGGGTGAAGAAAAGAAGTACAACTTCAACAGGACCCAAATGAAGAATGAATCAAAAATGGGTAGAAACAAAAGTAAAGAGGATGAATATGAGTTGAAGCAATCTTTTAGTAGATCAAGAACATCAAAGGATATCAAAGGTTACACTAAAAAACAAAAATAAAAAACTAAAAGTGTCCAACTAATTTTCATCTCCTTCATTCTATTGTATTCGATACATTCATATCAAAAAGAGAGCAGTCTAATAAAAATAATATTTTTAGTAAAGCACTCAATTATTTTGGTAGAGTTGGTTGAGATTTCTTGGCTTGATGTTGTTTGGCAATGGCATAAACTAAACCAGCAGCAAAACCAATGAAAATAGATGAGACGGAGAAAAAGTTGATTGGGGCATCAAAGAACACTAAACCGGACAAAGCAATTGGCAATTTGTTCAAAGCACCAACCATAGAGTAGGTGGTTGAAGAGGTGACTCTGATACACCAACCTGAACAATAGGAGATACCAACGGAAGAAGCACCGGAGAAGACCATTGCAGAGATAACGGCAAATCTACTTTCAGCAGGGAAATTCTTTTCCAAGTTTGCTGAAGACCAATCTTCCAAGATAAAAGAGGAGATCAATAAGATTGGAACTGATAACAAGTTGTTGTAGTACATGGTATCGAAATCCTTGAAGTTGGTCAACTTAATTCTCTTTCTCATAACCAAGACAAAAGTAGCAGAAGCGAAACAGTTGGTGAACATCCAGAAGTAACCGATACTGAAATTAAAGCCACCAGTTTCAGCATTTGTGTCACCGTAACAAGCAACAACAGAAGATAAAACCATCAAGATGAATGAACCTAAAGCCATGGAGGTGACAGAACCACCAAACCAAATAACTTCACCGTATGCAATCAAGATAATGGTCAAGTTCTTAAAGATGGTGTAAACAGGGATGGTTAAGAATTGCAAAGCTTTTGAAGAGGTGTAGATCATAATAACCAATAAAAACGCGATTGGTGACCATTTTTTGGCTTCGGAACTGTTGTACTCTCTGTATGTGATAACACCAAAGGACTTCAAAGTACTGATAACAGCCAAACAGACAATTGATTGGATGGCCAACAAGAAGAAGAACAAGTTGAATTCGAAACCGGAAACAACATACTTGTTAGAGACGGTCATCAAGATTGACGAAGCACAGTAACTGAAGATGGAAACTGGACCGGAGTTTGAAATTGAAGCAAAGAATCCATTTGCAGAGGAGACTGGCAATTGAGCAGCTGGAGCTGGAGGGTCTTCTTTCTTTTCTAGTTGAGACATTGCTTGGGGATACTGTCAATTGGAATGGACTGATGAAGCAGAGAATAGAGATACACCAACCAGTATGAAAAAGGGGCAACAACGAACAACAAGTAAAAGTTTTTAAACAAAACAACCAGCTGAAACTCGCCGCTTGAGCTTTGAGGCCAAACAAAATTGGGAGAAACACGTAATCAAAAGCACCAGAGCGTGTCCGAATCTGGGCCGCGCACGCCCCTCCCATGTGCCTGTCTGGTGTACTGGTTGGTCTACTGGTCTGCTGATTACTTACTACTTGTTACTAGTTGTTGATATTATTGGTGGCCTCGTTGAGTTATATATTAATAGTAAGAGAAAAGGAAAAAAGAATCGTTGTTTTTCTTGGTAGAAAAGAGTCACAGCAAAGAAATATGGATGGATGGATATACCAACTCTCCATTTATAAAACTAACAATTCCTGATAGCAAACACCGTAACGTCTCATGCATTCATAAGTTTGTGAACAGGTATTCATAAAATTAAATACACGGTACGCCTAGAGCAATTGAACAGTAATAAAAATAACTAAACTGGAATATCTAAACTTCAATGGAAAACAAACAACTCAAAATAATTCAGCTTTAATATTGGTATAGAAAACAAAGAGAAACCGTCAAAGAGATTGTTGTTGCTTGTTTATATTTTATTTATTGTACACGGATGGTCTTTTAAATAATTTAAGCAGCAATGGTAACTTCGACATCGACACCAGGTTCAATAGTTAATTGAGTGATCTTCTTAACTAAAGATGATGGAGCGTGCAAATCAATGTATCTCTTGTGGATTCTCATTTCATAAGCTTCCCAAGTCTTGGAACCCTCACCATTTGGAGTCTTTCTGGTGGCGATTCTTAAGTTCTTGGTTGGCATTCTAACAGGACCCTTCTTGTACAAGTTTAAGTCAGTGGCTGACTTAAGGATGCTTTGGGAGACCTTTTCTAATTGCTTAACCTTGGTGGAGATTAAAGTAATTCTGATCTTGTGGATTTCTTGTTGTTGTTCAACGTTTTTCTTTTCTTCGGACATGGTGAGATGTATGTTATATGAATCTGAGACGTTCAAGGTTACAGAAAGGAGAAAGCTCAAAGTAGTAGGCTCTCTTAACAGTATTGCAATGTATTTCAAAATACTCTTTTTTTTTCAGTCTCCTCTGCTTCTCCAAAGAGAGCTGGAAGGTAGTGTGCGACTCAGGCTCGCGCGGATTCCTGTGGCAGAAGAGCGAGGGTTCGGAACCCTCTCTAGATGTCACGTGAACGCCTTATTTGGTATGTGGCGCGCGATAAGATCAATTGGCAGTAGATTTACGCTGATTAACACTAGACTTTTTATCTGATTTCAGTTATAAATCAATTAATATATATTTAAATCAAATACACATGTGTATACGGTTGCTTGGTTATCAATGTGATATCCCATAATACAGTTTTTTACTTTTACTTTTTAAAAGACAGTTCCATCTGCGAATAATTCAATAGGAGGAGCACCGTTCGGTCTCAATTGTTTGGCAATCCGTCTACCAGATGACCAAGATCCAGCCTCAATTAATTGAGGTAAAGTCATCTCATATTCTGTGGAACTGATCCCCATCTTATCATTAACCAGTGTCAATAACTCATCCAATAAGCAAATGATACATGATCTCCATTCAACAATGACATCGTCGTCTGGTTTGTAAGTTGGAATGGTTGGATCATTTCCAACAGATTTAGAAAATTCTAAACCTTGTTTGAGCTTATCAGTTTTCAATGTCAAATAACCCAAATCCACCAATAATCCACCATTTCTATATTCAGGTAGTCCAGTCATGTATTCTTTGTGCAAGATATTGATCTTACCGAAATTCATCAATGGTAAGAATAAAGAATAGGTTAACCATTGTGTTAGTTTATGAAATGTAACAACTCTACTCCATTCAGGAATATCACTGGTTTTGTATTCTAATTGGGATTCATTGATTCGATTCTGTAATAACCATGCATCACCAATGGTTTCACCGTAAACTTTTAATCTGCCTTCTGAAGGCCAAACATCTTTCAACGTACTCATTAGCAAAGACCATAGATCCTCTAATTCCACATCATAACCTTTTTCAGTCTTAATGGATTTTTCAGAAATCAAATAATCAACAATATTACCTGGTCTTCCATCCACACCAAAAACATCACTATGATCAATCAACGCCTTACTCAATCTCTTCAATAATTGATATCTACCGGTAAAACCTGCAATCTCATTACCTGAATCAACTTGAAATCCTTTTTTCAAAGTTTCCTCAGAAAGCTCATTCAACTTTGCACCACAAACTTTGTACTTGTCACTTGCATCATCACTGAATTCACCATCAATGAACATATAGAACGAGGCAACGGCAATTCCTTCAGATCTGCCAATCTTCTGGCCAGTTGAACTTTCAGTAAAACACCATTCGTTACCTGCTCCAGCATCCAACAACACCGAAATAATAAACAAATCAATCAATTTTCTGCAAATTTCCAACTGATTGAAATCCTTCCATTGGGTGTTTATCAGATCAGTCAATCTTGAAACTCCGTTGGTTTCGAAATGTTGGTATCTACCATGAATTGGGATGGTCTTCAATGATTCTAAAGTTGGGTAGTTTGATTTGATGGTTTCAATGACGAATGAAACAGTCTGATCAAGTTTGGTTGGATCAACGTTAAAGTTGTTCAATGAGTTTGAATGTATTAGGTCTCTGGTACAAGAGTTGGTATCCCTGACCGATTTGATTGTTTTCAAATATGCAATCTTCTCTGATTTTAAACTATCGGAAGTCATAGTTGCTTGGCTAATGTGTAGTTTTTGACTACTTTTTGGAGTATGCAGTACACTATCGATTGCTCTGTGTATAGATAGAACGATAGAAAGATAGGTATATATATATAAACCACAAACTCCAGGATTGACTGTGTTTCGATCGGATTCACAGAACTGAGAAGCGGATCCGTGTCTCCTCCGGTTATCGTCGGCGGAGACACGGGTCTGTGCTCCACCGCGCCGGGCTTATCTCTGCGCTCTGCAAATGGTGGCTGCTCTTCCTACTATCACTGTTTCCAGATTGATGATGGACGGTGGTGTAGCCTGTTCGATGATATCTTAACTATCATGGAGTTGGAAAGTGTGATTCGTTGGCTTTGAGACTGTGTCACGTGCGTACGGTGATCTCTCACTCTCCAATGCCTGTGGTGAACACATCAGCGTTGATGGTATTTGAAGCTGCAAAGAGGGATAACTAATTCAGATCAGGCATTGGTCATCCGACAATGAGTGCCATCAATCATGTATTGAGAATGTGTCTTCTTTGGAATTCTTCAGCCTAGCAAACATCATATATTCACTACTCTGTCAGCTCCTTCAGTCTCAGCCAAGCAGTAAGGAAGATTGTGCTCAAACCGGTGGCTGAGTTTGAGAGGCTGGTGCGACTCATGGATCTCTGTGAATTTCTTTCTTGTGGTGATTTCTGATGCTTTTGGTATGCAATGTGTGTGTACTTGTGGGACAACAATGCAGACTAAGTCTTGGTAGACACCCTCTAATGCTAGCTATAAGGCCTTCCCATCTGCAACTTCTTCGAAGAACACTTGCAACTAGTTTGAGGCATCAGAGCACATCCAACAATGGCAACAGCTCAATTGAAGAGGAAACAAAATCTTTCAGTGATGACTTGAAAATCGAATCAGAAGAAACCCAATTCAATAAATCATATAAATCCTCCAAGACATTGCAACCTGATAATTATACTGGTTTGAAAAGCAAATCAAGCATACCTAATGAGGGCGATATGAAGTCCATGTCCCAAATAATAAGAAATCAAGATGAATCAAACCTCTCACCTCACCAGGATTATTCAAGAGGTATCGAAAAGATGGAAAGATACTTTTATGAAGCAAGTAGTTCTAAAGTTATTGATACACTTCGTAGAGTGAACAAGGATTTGGATAAATATGCCAAAATTACAGAGAAGAAACAAAGTGAGATTAATATGTTTGCTAATTTCATAAATAGATTCCCAATATCAATAATAATCACCTCAAATAACCAATCCACTGGATTGAAGTTCAAAACCCTGATAGACAAGCTAGAATTGATCAATTCTAATTCAGTGTCACTAAAAAACGTTGACCCAAATGAAGTTGAGTTATTGGTGGATTACAACATCACATCAAGGGTGGACCTTCTTGAGACGTTGCTCAAATCAGAACGAGGCACTCTGAGTTTGTTTCCTAGAGAGAAAGATCTTTTCATAATAGGACTGACCGAACTACAAATGACTTCTTATATTGAATTTTTTGATGTATTTGCCACGGAAGCTGATCATTTCGATATCCATTGCTGTCTTTTGAATACTCCAGGCTTCCCGGAATTGACTACGATTAAGAAATCCCCTAAGTTGGACAAATATCAATATAGCTGTGTGAAAGCTAATTTGGTCAAAATTGCCACTCTTGGTCTAATCAAGGTGGAATCTCTTGAGAATGGTTTGTTGCTGTTAACCAAGTAGTGATTAGAAATAGAGACATATGTCCTGCCAGTAATTCACATTTACATACAATATATACCCTTTCTTCACTAATTAACAAAATAGGAACTGTACATAATAAATAAAATCTCAAAAGTGGTTCACCCTTGTGATGTTCTTATATACTTTGCAATGTCATCAGCAACCTTACTTGAGGTAGTTTTGGCAGTATCTTCAAATGCCTGTTGATATCTATCTTGTAATGACTTCGTCGTGTCGTCGAATTCACTATTTCTATCTGAAGGAAATGAGTATTCTCTTTCTGGTTCATTGATATCTGGTTCAACTAGACCATGCTCATAACCATCTTCCTCTTCATCCTGGAATTCTTCATCAGAAAAATCAGACAGAACATCAACCTCACCACCTTCTTTACCTTTACTTTTTTTGCCTTTATTTTCCAAACCCAAATCATTCATCAAATTGTTCAAGTTCTTTTCCTTCTTCTTCTTTTCGTCCAATTCTTTTTGTTTTATGATTCTTTGTCTTTCTTTGAGGTAATAATCATTGTATTCATCAACTTTGTTATCAACAATATCCAAAAACTCGTCAAACCCATCACCGGTATAAGAAGAACAACTAACAACGTCCAATGTTGAGTAAAATTCTTCAAGCATTAAGCTCATGGAGTTGACTAAACTTCCCATGTATCCCGATCCATTACTAGTTTCGTCATTGAGTTCCGCATTGGATCTTAACGCATCTTGAAATGATTCAAAATCGGTCATCCACTCCTTTGCAAATTCTGCATCTCTCACATCTGTTTTATTGAAAACAATAATCATCGGTAGCTTGGTCTTATATAGTATGGAACAAGCATATAACATATTGGAGATAAAGGTGGTTGGTGATGAGCATCTTGGGGTATCTATAATATATGCAATCATGGTGGGAAAGATCGAGGCAAATGCCTCAGTTATGATTGAACCTGAAGCAGACCAAATGAAACACTCTATCTGACCAGGGGTATCAATTATACAATAGTCCACTGCATCTTTCTTTTTCTCAACCATACCGATAACTTGATCTATCTTGGTGGAAAATAAATTCAACGATGTCACAATGGCTCCATTAGGACCCAAGTTATAATTTTCCATAACCTTTTTGTATTTGATCGAATCTCTGATATCTATATTACATCCAAATGGAACTTTCAAAACGGCAGGATCCAAATTGATTACATACGGAGCTGTCTTTTTTGTATGTAAATGGGAGTTCAAACGCTGCATGAACGTAGTCTTACCAGAACCAGCCATACCTATACATAGGATGGTGGCTGGTAAAGGAGTTGCCGATGAAGATGGATCTAATGGTGGGGTTGACATTTCTTGGAGATGGGTTAGTTACTCTTACCGTGATATTCGTTTGGTATGGTAGGGATCATGGAGAACCTATTCTTGTTGTTCTCTTTACTAATCAGATAAAATTATTTTTCTGAGTCTTTTTTTTCGGTATTTGCCCTGTCTGCCAAGCGTGGAGTGCGTGCCGATATGGAGAGAGAGTGAAGTCAAAGCGGCACTCTTGAGGTATGGTGCTATTCTGTGTGACAGAGGGTGGTGCTTTGGTTGGCAGCTGCTCGGTGTGTAAGGATAGTTACCCTCTTGAAGGAATCTAGTTCGATCTAGTTTACTGTGAGACTACCGCAAAAATATAAATAATAATAATAGTATATTAATAACACGTATAGGAAACAAATTTAACAAAGTTTAATAAAAGAACATAAAACCGTCTATAGTAAGAAAGGAATTCCAATCAAACGAATCAACCCGAAAAGGAGAAGAGATAGAAAAGATAAAAGCAAAAGAAAAGCAAAAAATGTAATGAAAAACCATTGAAAACGGTATGTTGAATTGCAAAAAATAATCTCAAATTATAAGAAAACATGAAGAAAAAGAAATTAGAGTCCTATGAACTACTTCGTTATGTTTTTTAGACAAGCAATGTAAAGAGGAAGAATAATCCAGAAAGGATAGAAGGCACAGTGAACGAAAGTTGTGGAGCAGAGCCTTCGTATTCTGTAGCCTGTGGAGTGGAGTAAGCACCACTGCTAACAGATATGATACCACCAAGATTGGTCAATGGTGTAATCGATGCAGCATTGCTAGATGATGCAGTTTGTCCACCATTGTCGGTTATCAAAGTGGTAATTGTTTGTGGAGTTGAGGTCGATGAAGATCCAGTATCCACAGCTGTAAAACCACCAATTGCTGAAATCGTTGAAAGGGTTAAACCAGATGTAGGAGTTCCAGAAACGCCATTCGTAGGTGTTGTATTGGATTCTTCGCCAGTACTAGAATTCTCAGAACCACCATTTGGCGAAACTGTACCTATAGCAATACTGGATGTGGTTTCAGAAGCAGCAGTCGTAGAAGTAGTATTGGATTCTTCACCAGTACTAGAGTTTTCAGAACCACCGTTTGGTGAAATCGTTCCTATAGCAATACTGGATGTAGTCTCAGAAGCACCAGTCGTAGGAGTGGCATTAGATTCTTCACCAGTACTAGAGTTTTCAGAACCACCGTTTGGTGAAATCGTTCCTATAGCAATACTGGATGTAGTCTCAGAAGCACCAGTCGTAGGAGTGGCATTAGATTCTCCACCAGTACTAGAGTTTTCAGAACCACCGTTTGGTGAAATTGTTCCTATGGCAATACTGGATGTGGTCTCAGAAGCACCAGTGGTAGGAGTAGTATTGGATTCTTCGCCAGTACTAGAGTTCTCCGAACCACCGTTTGGCAAGATTGTTCCTATGGCAATACTGGATGTGGTCTCAGAAGCACCAGTGGTAGGTGTTGCATTAGACTCACCACTCGTACTAGAGTCCTCGGCACCACCGTTTGGTAAAATTGGAGTTATGGATTGAGCAATACTTGAAGGTTCAGAGGTAGTGGAATCCGTTCCAGTTTCAGTGATGATAACTGTGCTAGTGAGTATATCAGTAACGGTGGTGTACTCGGTAACAACAGCACCACCACTTGACGAACTAGTCGTCAAAGGAATCACAGATGTCGTAGAAATAACTATAATAGTCGTCAGGGTCTCGCCCGAACTAGAACATGTTGGGCACAAAGTAGATGATGAGGATGAACTCAAAGATGATGATGATGAGGTACATGTTGGACACAAAGTGCTTGTTGATGACGATGAACTCAAAGATGGGGATGATGATGATGATGAGGTACATGTTGGACACAAAGTGCTTGTTGATGATGATGAGCTTGAAGATGATAATGACGAAGTGCATGTTGGGCACAAAGTGCTTGCTGATGATGATGAGCTTGAAGATGATGATGACGAAGTGCATGTTGGGCACAAAGTGCTTGCTGATGATGATGATGATGTTGCGGAAGCAACAGTGGTAGATGCTGTACTAGATTCCTCTGTAGTGCTGCTGCTCTCAGGTCCATCATTTGAAGAAATTGGAACAATTGATAGTACAAGACTTGAACTCTCGGAGGAAGTTGACGTCGATGATGAACTCAAGGACAATGTTGGAGACGATGTAGGGGCGGATAAAGTGGAACTCACAAGCATAGCGGAACTGATTTCTGTACTATAAACTGAAGAGCAGGTAGGACACTCGGAGGATGATGTAATATCTGAGCCGCTGGTGATTTCAGTTGATGGCGGAACAAAACTACTCATAGAGGTAGAATTGTACCAGTTGAAAGAGGAAATACCAGAGCTAATTGGTGTTTCCACAACAACTACAACAACCGGAACAGTAGATTGACCAACATAACTCAATCCAGATGTAGTGTAGGTAGAGGTAAAGGATCCAGTCCAGGCAATAGTAGTGGTTATAGTTAATTCAGGAGTCTCAACAAGAATCAAAGTCTCAGTGTAAACATTAGAACCAGATGTCACTGTAGTGACACCAGTGGATGTGGTGACAAAAGAGCCGGTCCATGGGGTGGTGACAGTAGTGGTGTAGACTGGGGTCTCCACAATAACCAACGTCTCGGTGTAGACACTGGATCCAGATGTGACAACAGTGATGCCAGTAGATGTGGTAGTGTATTTACCAGTCCAAGAAGTAGTGACAACGTCAGTCACAACAGGGGTCTCAACGAGAATCAAAGTCTCCGTGTAAACCTTGGAGCCAGATGTCACAGTAGTGACACCAGTGGAGGTGGTGACAAAAGAGCCGGTCCATGAGGTGGTGACCGTAGTGGTGTAGAGAGGAGTCTCGATCACAATCAATGTAGCAGTGTAGACTTGAGATCCTGAAGTAACAGTGGTCACACCAGTAGAGGTGGAGGTGAAGGTACCGGTCCATGGCTCAGTGGTGGTGATGGTGTAGAGAGGAGTCTCAACAACGACTAAGGTGGCTGTGTACACTTGAGATCCTGAAGTAACAGTGGTCACACCAGTAGAGGTGGATGTGAAGGTACCGGTCCATGGCTCAGTGGTGGTGATGGTGTAGAGAGGAGTCTCAACAACGATTAAGGTGGCTGTGTACACTTGAGATC